>PNEQ01003161.1:4865-81452 GCA_003012365.1 Medauroidea extradentata | reverse complement strand
CCATTGGTCCTGCTCGGAGGAGGTGCTAAGCTTGTGCAGAGAGGCTGGTGTGGACATCTTGGTGATGTCAGGAAGACGTCTTGGGGACGTCGGGGTCTACTGCGAGGCTACAGGCACATACCTTCGGAGCAGTACTGGGTGAGACAAGAAGGCTTCTGCTGCGGGTCGACAGGTGAAGAAGGAGGTACGCGACGGGAGTAGAACCGAAGACCTCAAGAGTGAAGACAGCGATGCACTCTGGGTGCTGCACTGTACATGGTGAGCCATCCTCCCTTAGGACAGTTAAGGTTGTACATTGTCATTATTAGAGTAACTGTTGATGGGATATATGACTGAACATCTATTGTGATTTGTAGTCTTTAAATGATTAATTGTAATCATTCTAGTGCTTTAATTTTCTAAGTTAATTAACGTTCTGTGGAACAGTGCTAATTGTGTGCGTAATTAATTGTGTTGTGAGAGTTATATTTGATTACTGTTTTGTGTATTTAATAGCTTTGTGAGCTATTAAATCCAGTACTTGATTTAACTCTTTTATTTATAATTATAAGACCTCTATCCCAAAAGAACTCATGGGAATTGCCCACATTGAAAAGTTTGTGTTCTCCAAACTTGTAACAATATATATATATTGGAGCAACTACAAAATATTTTTTGGTTATTTACCCTGAAAAATTTATTTTGTCGTCACCAGATAAACATTTTGCTGACACAATTAAAATATTGTGGCCACCATAACATTATTTTGGGGCTACTACAAAATAATTTTGCAGTTAAGACTTTCTACAAAATTTTTCTTTCAGTGTAGCATGTATTCTCCGGACACACATGCAAGTGTAATATATTTATTCCTGTAGTGGTTAAATTTTTAGTTGGCCAGCATTTGGTACGTCGACCAAGCGTTTATATGGTTTCGTAAGCCCGTAAAATCTGTTTTTTATATAATTGTATACGACATAGCATATTTGACAATTAGTGCAAAGCTGAATTCTTCGTCTCCAAATAGCTATAATTTGTGACCGGAAAAATTTTCTGGGTTCACTAACATATATAGAACCTTCCAAGAGGTGTCAAGTTAAGGGCTTGTTCCTTTGTTTTGCAGTGATTACGAAAATACTTTTTTATTCGTTCCTAATACTCATATCAAAACTTTTATCTACAGTTTTGACACTAATATATATATATATATATATATATATATATATATATATATATATATATATATATATATATATATATATATATATGAAAGCTGACTGATTGACTGACTGACTGACTGACATATCAAACTGCAGCCCAAACCACTGGACCTAGAATCGTGAAATTTTTTGTGAGGGTTCCCCTCAGGTCGTAAGCGAGCATAAGACGGGATTTTTCGAAATTCGACCTCTAAGTTGGTGAAAAGGGGTGAAATGTGTTTCCGAAGAAACGTCGATAGAGCTCGAACCCGACGGCCAATCGTCGTGATTTTTACTTTGAAAGGACACTCGTAAAAATGCGTATTGGCCATTTTAAGGATTTTTCGAAGTTCAACATTTAAGGGGGTGAAAAGACCTTAAATGTGTTTCCAATCAACTATCGATATCTATCGAACCCTTCAGGATAGAGAGTTGATATTCACTTCAAAATATTGCTTACGTAAATACCCAAAAAGCGGTTTTAGGTTTTTTTTTTAAATTCAACTTCCAGACAGTAAAAAGGGGCAAAATGTGTTTTTTATGAATCGTCTATATCTTTGAAACTCAAAAAATTTCTATCGTCGTGATTTTAACTTTAATTGGTTACTTTTACAAATGTCTATGACAGGACTCAAAGACGTTTCGAAATTCTTTATTTAAAGGGGTGAAAACACGTGAAATGTGTTTTCGATTATCCTTTCATATCTATCGAATCAATCGAGATATCGAACTGCTCTTTGCTTTAAATTGGTGCTTTTGTAAATATTCAAAGTACCATTTAAAATATATTTTCTGAATTCGGCCCTAAACTGGTTAAAAAAGGGGTAATATGAGTTTTCGACTCACATTCGATATATATCGATCCCATAGCTTTTTATATAGCGGCGTGATTTTTGTTTAGGATTGATGCTTACTCAAATCCCTAAAAAGCAATTTAAGGAATTTTCGAAATTCGCCACCTAAGGACGTGAAAAGGGGTGAAAAGTGGTGAAAAGCGTTTTCAATTAATCGTCGATATATCTTGAACCCAGCGGGCTAATATTGTGTTTTTTACGTCCACGAGATACCAATAAAGTATTCTAAAACGTGATTCAAGGGTTTTTCGAAATTTACTCTCTTAGGTGGTGAAAAGACCTTGAATGTGTTTTAGATAAATCCTCGATATCTATCGAACCCGTCGAGATATACAATTAATTTTTGTTTAAGGATGATGATTACAGAAATTATCGCAAAACGGTTTTCAAATTTTTCGAAATTCGATTTCTCAATACTGTGCAGGGGTGATATGTGTTTTTTCAGTGAATGATTTATTTTGATTCGACTGAACGGGCTAGCGATGTGATTTACACTTCAGTTGAATACTTATAAAAATGTCGAAGACGTAAATTTAAAATATTTCGAAATTCGACACCCAAAAGGGTAAAAAAGCACAAATTTTGTTTTCCGTCAACCCACGATATCTATCTAACCAGTAGCGATATTGAGGTGTTGTTCGCGTCAGAGTGATGCTTACGTAAATATTTAAAAAAATATGTATGTATTTTTTTCTTTGTAAGAAACTTGATTATTAAGAATAAAACGTAGTTGGTCAATAATCAAGGCAGACGATCCGAAAAGCAGGAACGAGCAGCGAGAAACAACGTATACAGGAGTTTCACTCTACAGTAACCTATCGAGACGTGGTGTTGTACAACCTCTATGAGCCCAGGACACAGATATTTTATTTATTTTTTAATAAAATTTTATTTTCATGAATTATTTCGACGTTACGTGACGCAGTTGTTTGTTACTCAGGTCCAAATTCCGGCAGGTTCTGGGCTCGAATTCCGTTAAAAGCTACGTGCGAATGTTCAATTTTGACACACAATTACTACAAGGCAGATCGAATTAGTGCAATTTACATGTAGTCGTTTAAAAGGGGTAAAATTGCAGTTCGCTTTACACTTAGGTTCCTCTACAACATCAGCTGACATATCGTCGGTATACTGCCATAAGTGATTAAGTCATTAATATTATTTTGTTTAAAAACACTATTAAATTGTAGATGTTAACAAAAATGTGGTACGTTTCTATACTGTGACACAACAGTACGAAATGACGAATGTACTTAAAACTTGGGCAATTGTTCGTGAACAATATATACATATTCCTAGCATTTTTATCATTTTATCTCATTTGGACTGGGTCACTTTTGGCAGTAAAACGACGATATATCATCTCACTAATATTAAGTTTGCTGTACCAAATACGTTTCCGTGAAACCTTTACCCACTGAAACTTTGTAATAGCAATAAAGTTCCAGTGAATATGTTGAAAATATGTAATTGAGGGCACCGTCACCAATGGATGTACACAGGGTTAATAAGATGTTTTTCATTAGATTCACCTCTTACCTTAGGTGTCTGTAACTACCCCACAGCGTCAAATTGGCAGGACTATAAATAAGGTCCAGGCGAAGTCGCCGTTAATGTCAGGGACAAATTTAAGACTACTTTTTCGCGTGGACAGCTATAGCTACTTATCCTGCTGCAGAACTAGCCGCTTGGACATTCTAACATTTGATGACTGAAGTACCAATCTTGAGTACAAATAGGTTCTTCAATTAAAGTAAATATTACCAGCAGTTGCGAATAATACTCGCGAGCAAAGCCGCGGGGGACTGCTAGTATGTCATAAATTGTAGCTGAATTTTTTTTTTGTACTTTAGATCTCGTCACCCAGTGTACCACCTTTTATGTCGTGAAAATAAGTTAAAATGAAGCAAAATATATATTTTTTCCTCACTGATGGTAGGTACATTATTTTTAAAAATGCATCCACAGTATTGTTCATCGTGTGATTGCAAAATGTCTCAAATTATTTCAAAGCTTTTGGTTAAAAAATATTTGAGTTATTGGCATCAGTCTGAAAAAAAAACTAAGGAATAAGCCTTTAATTAAGGGCTAGTTGAGAAAGTGACACTAAAATTAAATTCTAGGTGGTGCCCAGATGAAAACGAGAATTTTTTCATGTCCCTAGATATTGATGTTATGTTACTTTAAAAATGAGGAGCAACCAGACATGTCCAAAATCCCGTAAATGAATTAAATGCCCTTTCTAAATAAACAAGATGTGTTACACACAAGTATGAACTCAGACTCCATAAAAAAAACACAGGTCTTATTGAAATGGTTGTGTTTATTCTCAGTTAGTGCTATAAAATATTATGTTTACTGACTTTTCTCTACAGCTAGATTAAGCGGAAATGTCTGGTTTTGTAAGTTTGTTCCTGAAATATATAATGAAATCTTTTCCCAAGTCGACAACGTTGGCAGATGAACATAGACTGGACACGGATACAGGTTCAACGACCCGCCAGTTAGACAGAGCAGTCCTGTGTTTACTCTGATGTCCTTTAGCTGCTATTCCACTGAATGTCCAGTTGTTTAACCGACATTGTGATGTGGGAGTCGAGTGTGAGTTCTCGTGAAGGTTTGCCATTGGTTCAATGTCCTCGTGGACGAGTTCCATAAACAGAGATTCGACCGTGAAATGTAAATTAAATGCGCATGATCTCCAAGTCTCAATTCTCTTCACATGACCTTGCAAAAGACTTTAAAGATAAAATAGGTGTGCAAATATGTACTTCTAAGACATTCACACACACAAATATATATATATATATATATATATATATATATGTATATAGATTAAATAGTAATATAGGCGTGAAATTACGAGGCGGCTCGTTTGATACGAGAAGTAACCGCCGCTTATTAGCTGCCTTAAACTGTTGATATAGGCGGTTCGGGCTAAAGTGAGCACTGAAAAGAGCCCTGCTAAAGTTCTATTTCCAGAAAATTTGTATCTTTCCGCTCGCAACGGCTAACGACAGGACATGTCTAAACCCTCTGAACACGTCACTTGATGTTTTGCGCGTGTAAGATAAATTGTGCAATCAGTATAAATATATACAGTTTAGTTAAAATACGTTTATTAATTACATAAAATACAAGTGTGTCGATTTCGGTTGCTTTTTGTTTCTGTATTGTTGTATTTAAATAGGAAAATACACGGACTATATTGCGCAGTTTCGCTGCCAACCTTACAAGCAGTAAGACAACTATAGTTAATGTTGAATTATGTGCTATAACGGCTATTGATATGTTTCAAAGGTTGAATTTGTAGTGCTCACTTTATCCCGAATGACCTATACCAGCTACTTTATGATACGGCAGGTTTCCTATTGGTCTGCTACCCGCTAGAAGGGCAGCCGCCTTACTCTGATTGGTGGTAGGCGTTTCCGCCATCTTGCTGGCCGGCGAATCAGATTTGCTGACGTGTGTGACTGGGTTTACCTTTCTACCGGGTATTTCACTTCTGTTATCCTAACTATTCTGTGTTATAGATGTGAAGTTGCCTGTGCAAGAAGACGAAGTTAGGTAGGTAGTATGACTTAAATGTCTCTTCAACAGCGAAGTGATTAGAGACGGAAGAGTAACTCATTAAATCAGGAACATCAAGGATGCGGTCATTACCATACTAGTCGGACTAGGGTGCGAGAGGTCCTGAGTTTGAATCCCAGCACGGGCATGGCTGTTTGTGTCGTTCTGTTAGGTTTATATGGTTTGTAAGCCGTCCTTGATTAAGTCTAATAGCATAAAACCGAGAGACGTAAATAAACCCTTCAGGAAAATAACCTTACCAGCATTATTATGAAACTATGTCGGAAAAAGAGGAATAAACGAAATTCAGAATGACCGGATCGAAATTGGGACATGAGTATTTCCAAATACGAGTCCACTGTTTTAGCACTAAGGACCTAAATGCAGGTTTTCATCTGGGCACCAGCTATATCTCAAACATCTGTAAGTGCGTGTCATTTTCTCGTTTGGCCCTGGTCTAATTTGACGCCTGTTCGAAGGTCCTGAGCCAATAATTACGTGGCAGATAAATGCAGGCGCGATAATGTGGTATCACTGTGTCAGCTAGGAGCCAATGAACAGCTGCTGTCTGTTTGAATACACAGCTATACTTGGAGAATTTACCAGGTCTCTCTTTACCCCTGCACTACCTCCTATTGAATAAGAGTACTTCAGGTGTTTACGAAAAGTCACCAGGTTAATCCGGGTAGTATAACATTTCTGCTCGAGTCGTTTGGAAAGTGATTCAAGTGATATTTGCTTGCGTCTAAAAATGAACCGAGGTAATTTATTGCGTTAGAACATAACCTGGTTAACTTTTGGTGATGCGTTGAGCATCCTGTTCGCAGTCTTAGAAATACAGGTCTGGGGACACTTCCCTATCTACCAACACTACTGAGTTGACGTCCTTATGATTGACAGTGGCAGTAGTACAATTGTTTTGTTTCAACGTTGCGATATTACTAGTGCTAGGACACAAACTTTCTATTGGTAGTTACATTTACTGTAATGTTGAATCAATATTAATTTATAGTCCATCCCACGAACGAGTACACTTTTTGACAACTAGTAAATGTTATTTCATATACTAAATCCCAGTAACAGATACTGGGAAATTAAAAAAAAAAAAAATCGCGCAATCGTATTTTGTAATTTTCATCTTCAAATTTTCTTATTTGAACCAGATTTTATTTGTTATTTTAGACACAAATTGTGACTAATTGTTGTTCTTATGAAATTTTTATCTCTCCTAGTTTTTGTGTAGTGGCTCGTATATGTCGAAATTTGCGTGTTACCGTTTTATTAACGACACTAAAACGAACTCACATACCAAATTTTAAAAAAATCTCAGCCAATTATGGTGTCATAGGCAACAAGGTCTCCTATACTAAAAAGTAGTATATTTTCGTATTAATAAAATTGCTGAAATTTGAAATTGAAATTCAAATAATTAAAGAATATCGAAGTCTAGCAAACTGTCGACTTTCCCCGTGATAAATAAGTGTACCAGCCAGTAGATTATCTTCATAAAACAATTAATTAGTTTACACAATGAACGAACGAACGTGAAACGATGTCAGAAGCAGATAAAACCCTAGAAACCAAATACTAACGAACAGGAAACTACGCCAGCATAACTGTCGGATAAGTGCTCTTGTTCATTGGGAAGACTTTACAGTGGCGCCAACGATCATTTAAGGAACAAAGTCAAAATGAGAATCGTATTTAAACTCTCGTGTCCACGCCTGTTTTCCTACGGCCGTGTTCCTGGTCAGGTAACCTAACAGGTTAGACCGAGCGGCAACACGTTCGACTCGCAATCAGGAGGACCCGGGTTTGATCCCTGGTTCTGGCCATCCTGATTTCGGTTTTCTAGGTTTTCCCGAATTAGCTCTAGGCGAATGCTGGGATAGATTCTTAACAAAGGCCATGCTCGACTCTCCCAGTTCCTGTCATCGCACCAAGTTTTGTGTCTTCGTCTCGATTGACCTCGCGGTCGACGAGACGTAAAGCCCTCTTACCTTACCTGAAAGGTTACATTTAATATACGGTATTTTTGTTGTCTGTTGCTCGCCAACTAATCCGACAGTTTACTTGGCAGGTCTGTGGGACAGGGTCGGTCACCAACACCGGCAATATGCCTCAAAGTGGAAGATCGTCATGGCGCGGGTGGGGGGTGGGGTCGTTTTTGCTGCAGGGATAGGAAGATAACGCGAGAGACATTGTGTGCGCACAATGGCGGGTCTCGCCACATATTGGACCTCATCCCCCTGTCCTCTCCTTCCCAGAGGTCTACCTTCTCCGCGATACTAAGGTAGGTGGAGCAGAAGTTTCAAGGTCATCCCGCCCACAACACGAACCAACGACCACACCTCACACTGGCCATCGACGCCCCAGTTCTCAACCCATGACGGCCGGTGCTTGACACGCGCGTCCACTCGGCGTCGTCTTCAGCAGTCTGCGCGTACAATGCAGGTTATTGGAGCGTCGCCTGGAATGTGCGGTCGTCTCTGAGAGGACGTCATCCTCTGGTGATTCTGCGGGAACGGGTCGGCCACAACAGTTCCGAGAAGAAAATATCTCCTCTTACAGATGTTGGTGACTTGATAGTGTGAGATTTCTATGTAGGGAAAAAATTCCGTACTCTTAAAATACATTTTCGAGTGAAGACAGATCCATATGAGTACCAGGATGTACATTTCTCCTTTACTTTAAGGGCATTGCTTACATAAGCGCTAGAGGCTCAAAAGTAACGGAGTTATAGAAATGACCTTGAAACGCGCATCAAATGCCGCATCGCCTCAAAAAGCCAAGCACTGAACTAGCGTACAACATTCCCGGCTATCCACTTTTACCATGAAACATTAAACGAGCACCATATAATTATATTGGTGGAAAGTCTGCAGCAAAGTTCAGTGTTCGCTTCTGAGTTTCACATACATCCGAGCAGAACATTTTGAATTACGGAAGTCTGAAAAAGCAGTTTTCAGCTATGTTGGAGGGCTTAGAAACAGTGATGTTAATGGGCGCGGTGCCAATTACATTCCGTTCTCGTCCGAAGCGTGTTTTCTTTTTGTACATTGGTACAATGGGCAAAATTTAGTTATAATTTATGTCTAAAATACAAACAAAAAATACCTGGTACAAATATAAAAATTAAAAATACAACTTTGAAAATTACTGTAGACCGTGCCCATAATGACCAAATTCAGGAGAGAATGATTCTGGTAAATGCTGGCATAGACTTAATCCAGACGTGTGTAAGAATGAACAATTCCGAGAAAACACTAAGGCATGATCTAGCAGCACCGGATCTATGCATTGCAATCATTACTAGGCAGAATTTAACTGTATATAATTCAAGCAAATTGATCTTACCTATAAATATAGTCTATCCCACAAACGAGTGTATATTTGCAACTGATGGTAAAGGTAATTTCTGGAAATGAATTCGAACATTTAATAATTTGTAAAATAATAACTTACTGAGTGAGCGAGTGAATTTTAAATAATATTATGAGCTTAAAATGTCTAGGAAACCAAAGATGACTTAACAGCAGAACACATACAAACACCGACATATAAATGCACCCGTTCGTGGGATAGACTATAAAAGTTATTTTACAAGTGTGTGCCGTAGTGTAACATTACATTGCGTGAATGGGATAATTACCCAATTTACCAATACAAATAATTACCACCGGAGGCCACGGGCCACGGCAGCCAATGTTACGCCTTATGCACTACACTACCGAGCTACTTCTGTACAGGTGAACAAAACAAAACATAACTTGTGATATTGGCATATGGTACGGTATATGTTTTTATGTTTTATTCAATTCACATAGTTGTAAGCGTTTAACATAAACGTACAATTAACAAGAACATTATGATATTTCTTATCTTACGAGTACGTTTATGCAATATGTATCAAATTTATAATTTCCCTAATCTAGGTCAAGTGGTTTGGGATGTAGTTTGATATGACAACCAGTGTTCTCTATTATATATATATATATATATATATATATATATATATATATATATATATATATACACACGCGCGCGTAAACGTGTTTCTCCAACGTCAACACACTTTCTAGCTGCTCGGCAATCGTGATACATCCAACTAAAAATTGGTACGTCGTCTCGTATACTCTTCACTATCGCCAAACAATTTGTGGTCATTATACATCATGCGAGCCTCGAAAACAGTATGATTACCACGAAATTAATTTGTATGTCTCACGACGCTGCATTTCCAACACAGTCACTGGCGTTGGCAAGACTTGGCTTCTCGTTCCAGCAGCACGATATTTTCTGAGTCACACACAAGGATCTTTCTGTAGTTTATCGTAATTTCGCACCAAAAGTAAGATAAAACGTGCTCTCCTCACCTAATTAGGCGATGGTCGCTTACTTACGTGTGATAAAAAAAATTTCGGCTTATTGTCGAACAATTTATTTTGCAGAAAACCATTTACACGCACATTCGTAGCTTTTATTTGTGAATTGGCAGCGTAATTTTGGGAGTATGTAAGTACGTAATAACACAGTAGAAAGTCGTTAATAGTGGCTTAAAATCACATTGGCATTCGTTGAGTTTAATATATTTACTACGCTTAGTTACGCATTTGTATTTAACATATTTCCTTCTCTCTCTCTCTCTCTCTCTCTCTCTCTCTCTCTCTCTCTCTCTCTCTCTATATATATATATATATATATATATATATATATATATATATATATTAAACTGATGCTTTTAGCGTTGAATTATGGACCATGCCTCCATAAGCCGGTGCTATAGGTCTGAGAGAATATGAAGCTCTGAGTTTGGTAGACGTGTATAATGTGAACTTGGTAGAACCAGCGCATGTTTGGCTCTACTACCAGAGCAATAAGGCTGACTTGATGGGCGCATAAAGTACTTACATCGCCTCTGTGTGGTGCGTTGAAGCCGTAAGCATAAGTCAAGGTTATAAGTCAGATCCCAGCTCTCTCCACAGGCTTGCAGTATTTGCCTGATATAGATGTTAATAAATATTGTTTAAAATTCTTACAATAATTATTGCTGTACGCAATAACGGAAAAGTGACTTCGTTATTTAACAGTTAGAAAAAAAAATCGTATATACGATCCAGTAGGAAATACTTTCTTTGTCGCGCCTTAGGTTATACAACAAGTGCTAAGTGTTATGACTTAGAAGACCACTAAATAAAGTAGTGGGAGAACTAAACAAAGAAAGTAATCGAACATTTCCTAAAATTGACTTCATTTATGTCACGAAGGAAAAGGAAACAGGAAGAAAAAAACACTTCAGAAAATGTAGTAAATAAATTCATTCAGTTAAGTCCAATAAAGAAAATAAGAAACTCAGGACACTTTGAACTCATCGTGTAGATACAATTAGGAACCGTTGTCCTTTGTTTCTTCCTAGGAAAGTAGTTGCAATGTATTACACATCTACAAGTCAAAGTTCTATTTACGTTAAATTTTTGTCCGCATATGACTGAGCCAATAAGAATCTTTCTACTACACGACTACTGGACGTTTCAGATTCGTCCGAAAATGTTAAATCGTGTTAAGTGTAAATGCTGAGTTACAAAAGACGTAAGACGTATTACACAGTATGAAACACAAGAGTTAACGTGCATGTACTTCAGTTTGACTTGCTACCATCGCGCACAGATATAAGCACACATACAAGACAGGTTTTAATATTAAGACAAATTAAATCAAGCGCAACTTGTATTTCCTTGCCGCATGAAAGACCAAATTAGCGGAGCATAAAAAGCTTCAGTTGGACTTGGTTGTACAACTAAACTTCTGCCATATATGTTTTTATTTTGAAGAGAGAAAGAGTTGTGTTATTTTGAAGTGACATAATTGCCACAGTACAATCGAAATAATTTCTGTATGAAACGTCTGCATCTAATTTCTAAGTTTATAACCATTGTAACATGCCTCGGCGCTTGTGTTTGTGTTTACAATATATTGTTATCAGTATGCGTTAACTTAAAGTCCATTGTAGCCTAGGCTTTAATCGTCCAGTTTTATAAGAAGAGGACTATAGTTTTGAGAAATTTTATTTTTTTTCACAATTTTGTTTAAATGCCTTACATGCGGCACTGCTACGTGTTACAGGACGAGGTGCCCAACGGTAACACGTTGAATTCACATTCTGGAGGATCCTGGTTCCATCCCAGGCTCCGACCATTCTGATTTCTGTTTTCTACGGTCTCCCGAAACCACTCCAGGCGAATACTGGAATGTTTCGTTAACAAAGACCATGGCTGACTCCTCTCCCAGCTTCTGTCATTGTACCAAGTTGTTTCTCGCCATCTGTAACGATCTCGCTGTCGCCGAGACATTACAGTTAGTGAATCTGGCGCGTGATACGGGCATTATTTTTTTCTTGTGTAAATACTAAAAATGTTTCCAATGCATTTATCTACGAAAATAAGACAAACGAATGGTTTTAAAAATACGGCGCGCTTATTAAAAACATGATTTTCAAGCTCCTCAAAAGTGATAGAAATGACATTTTCACATTGCTGAAGCTGAGAAAACATCAACCTTAATCGTAAAAGAAAATCATATAAACCTGCGTTGAACTTTACCACAAACTTTCCACAAATAAAATAAAAGGGCCATCAACGGCGGCTCGAGGGTTGCTGGCAGGTAGGGCACAAGTTTCCGAGAACTGTACACTCGTGTGAATGCGCGGCCGTGTACCAATGACCATGAAATATCTACTGCCTACTTATTGTGTTGTGACCAGTCAATAACAAGTAGACCGTAATAATTCACGGGTTCACTGACCTCTAGGCTAGTCTTCAAGGTTAACGGTATAGTCAAACAGACAACAGCTGTTCATTGTCTGCTCGCTGACACAGTGGATGGGGCACATTAAGGGGACGAATCACCTCAGTTTTCAACGTTTTTATTTATTTTTATATTTGTACCAGATATTTTTTTCTTATTTCAGACATTAATTGTGATAAAATCTTCCTCTTTAGAAATTTTTGTATATCTTATAGTTTTTGCGTAATGAGTCGTAAACGTCAAAATTTGCACTTTTCGGTTTTATGTACATCACTAAAACCAACTGACATACCAAACCGAAAACATTCACAATGTATAACAATATTGTAGCCTATGGTTTGACATATATAAAACTAAAAATAAAATATTTTTGTATTTAATAAAAAATGCTGAATTTTAAAATGAAAATTTAAAAATTTCAACAATTTTTTTAAAATACAAAACTATATATATTTCAGTTTTTATATGTGTCAAATCACAGCCTACAACATTGTTATACTCTGTGAATTTTTTCGGTTTGGTATGACAGTTGGTTTTAGTGGCGTGCATAAAACCGTAAAGTGCAAATTTTGACGTTTACGACTTACTACGCAAAAACTATAAGATATACAAAAAATTTCCTAAGAGGAAGATTTAGTCACAATTTTTGTCTAAAATAAGAAAAAAAAATATCTGGTACAAATATAAAAATAATTAAAGACGTTGAAAACTTAGGTGAACCGCCCCTTAAGGTATATTTTTACTATTGGCTCAGAGACTTCCAGGTGGTGTCTAATAAATCAAGGCCCAATTGAAAAAGGTACATAACTTACAGTTGATGGAATTCTAGCGTGTGCGTAAAAGAAAACGCGAATTTCTCAGGTCTCTAGTAATAAGTGGCACTTACATATAGTGCAGAGCTGAGGAGAAGGCAAGGCTCAGGTATGCGGCTGGTGGTGGGGACAAGCGGAGCGCTATGTGGCCCCCATCACCACCCTGCCTTGCCTTCTCCTCAACTCCCTACAATACCAGCGTGTCAGTGGCTGTAGCGTCAACTAGGGCACAACCCACTGGCAACAACCCTAGAGCCGTCAATGAGGGTCATCGCTTGAAGTCCTACTGAAAAACACTGCATGCTAGTTTAGTCCTTCACGCAGAGAGACAATGAGGTAGGTGTCTGACGAACATGTTATATTCTTCTTATCGCTTAATCCTTTTCCGTGCCTCAAACGTAAAAAAAAAAAAAAAAAAAAACTGCCGTTCTCTAACTCTTAAGCCCACTTACTTATTTTCTACGTGTTATTGGCAGCGTGTTTTTGTGTAAAGGCGACAATTATTTGACTGTCGATAGGAACGAGGTTAATGCGACCCCACACGCCTGTGATTAGCGGCAGAACCGCAAGACACTGGATAACATCGAGTCGTTGACAACGAAGCGGAGCTACCGAGGTGTGTGTACGACACTAAACAAGTTGGCGCGAACATCTTTCTGCGAAAACTACAAGACCATATTTTTACAATTTAGCATGCTATAATGTTTTGGAAAACATTTCGATTTCAAAGATTTAATCGATATTATTTTTTCACTGTCGCTAGGTATGACATGCTTTGTTCGAAAAAAATAATAGATAGACCTCGTGCTTCACAGCGAAAGTCTTAGATTTACTGTCAACATTCCCAGCACCTTACTCCTGCATCTTACTTTCCAACGCATCTGTGACGAGACAGTAAATGCGACATTATTTGTCTCGTTTTGCTACAGAGGATGCTCGTGCTGGTTTTAAAACGTACACAATCCTGCTTCTTAATTGCCTGTCGTCAGGTTTTTACTGTTGCTCTCGCAGGAAGGATCATATTCTCAGGAACTATCTTCGCGCGTTAAAATAACAGGCTCGTATGATCTCACGTCGTTGTTAAATATAGACGATATAATTCGTCGAAATATCTTTCTCATAGCTCGCGCAACCCACGCGCGAAACGGCCCATCAAGTTCCTTGATTCATGTTTTCTTGCATATCACCTCTCATTACTGTCCCGCGAAGCTGGTCGTTTTCGCTTTCCTTATTCACGTACTACGATTGATGGGGCCAGTAAAAACCATCCCATATTTTCACAACATACTCAGGTATTCGCAGTCTCTCATTTAACGAGGATGTACTGCATTCCTAGAGAAGACGGTGGCTGTTCGTGGAAACGCCTAGTGCTGTTAGGCTTCAAAGTACGATATGGAGATGATGGTTAGAAATGATGGTTTATCGCGGGAAAAACTTGGCTGTTTGCCGGGTTTCAACGTACGTTCAGATTATGAAATGATTACAGGCTTTCATTTGTGCGTAGAGCTGTTGCCGCATTTGATAAGAGCCAATAAGAATCCCAATATTGTAATATTTGATGCCTGTTATTGGTCTGCAGACAGCTACGTTGTTTCAGAAGTATATCAACCAATCATATACAGTATGTCGCAAGAAACCACAGTTTTTTTGGAGGGTATGTTGGCACAACATATTTTCTCGATACACCATCATTAGAGACACTGGAAAATCGCGGGAATAGTTGACTATTTGCTAGGTTCCAACATGCTGTATATAACATTGAATGTTTTGTATCTACATTCGCTATCGTTTATTTGTATCATTTTTCTCTCTTCAACAGACCAAATTAGAACTGTACAGCTTGAACGCAAAGCGTGTGTGATTCGTCACAAAACTGTTCCCACGTGTCACGGTTAATATACTATAGTTTATTGGAGACAATGCTAAAAATTTTCGCGATTTTCCAGTGTCTCTAACCATCAATCCATCATCTCTAATATGGAATAACGCGAAAATATTTTGTGTCAACATACCCTTGAAAACGCTGTAATTTCTTGCAACATGTATTATTCGGTGATATACTTCTGATACAACGTAGCTGTCTGCAGACCAATAATGGGCATCAAATATTACAATATAGGGATTATTATTGGCTCTATGAAATAAGTGTAACCTTTGTTCAAAGGCACTCTGCCAATAACCATGAGAGGTGCAGATGTGCACATAAGGCATTGAAACAAAATGGTGTAGAATTATTTTCACCACAAATCAGTTGCGCTAATAATAATACATGTAGTAAACGAATAGTTAATTTTATTTAGAATTATAAAAATCATACACGTAATAGCAAACATTATGTTACGATGATAAAACACAGTTCCCAATGAGTATTTTGATAATGCAGTATTTCGCGCAGAGATTTCAGGAGAGTAAAATTATTTTCAAATCAAAACGCGAGTATTTTTGAAATTCAGTTATTAAATAGGCCTAGTTATTATCATATTAAAAATTATAAAAATGACAGTTTTCCATTTTTGGTAGATTTTATTGTATTAAACTCTTATTGTTCTTAATTTTTTTTTTGCATTTTTCACTCAAAAGTAAAGCATACTACCGCATAGTGCTATATAAATAAACGTCTGCTGATAAAATATCTACTCGGAAAAAAATCTCATCGAATTTTGATGAGTAGTTCATATTATATTTTGAAATTGAGTATTCCAGTCGTCAGCTCGACATTGTACGTACATTACATACCCCTTAACAAGCGTTATCGAAACGATTTAAATTTTGAATAAGGTTACATTTAAATCGCGTACGTAAGAGGAAAGTTTATCATTTGTAACCTTGCCAAAACATTCCTCAAATGTAAATTTTTAACACTCAAATAATAACATTATTTAAGACTTTATTTATGTCAAAATAAAATGCTTTTTTCCATCATGGATGCTTCAGGAACAAAACTTTGCCAGAAAACGTTTCTCAAGCTTATCCGGCACAATAATTCCTATGCATGTTCGTAAGGAAAGATCAGTAATATTGTTTACATGAAGTTTAATATTTATTCCTTATAAACACGTTTCGGACATACTTTATTTTAAACTAAAATGGATGTCTAGGTAATAAGTTCTAAAAAATATCTTAGACAAAATTACTAATATTTATTCACGTACAAGCACAGGAACTAGTAGCCGACAGGCATGAAGAAGGTTTATCGCTCTACTACTCCCTAAGCATACGCAGTAGAAATACGTATTTTATTATGCCAAAAAAAGAAGGCTCATTTAAATATATATTTTTAACATTTTAAAATTTAAATTAAATTTTTGCACTGTTACAAATTATACAAATTCTTCTCTCAAATGCAATTTGAATTGTACCTTTTCGTCATTTTTAATATTTTCGGTATTACCTTAACAGTCACATCTAGTATCGCCTGGAATTATTTTGTGAAACCATGAGAAACAGAAATCAGAATTGACGGAACCTAAACTGTACTTGTAGGTGAAATTACGCCATAAAATTATTTTGTATGTCTGTATATATATGTGTGTGTGTGTGTGTATGTATTCTATCGGAGGCAAACTAAATCAATAACTGTTTACAATTTGTCGCCAACTGAGATTGCAGCTGCGTCATTTCAGGTTTCCCTTGGGGGGGGGGAGGGGGGAGGGAATTTTTTTATAGAAGTAGTCTTGTTGCATTTGAGAGAATGCTATTCTAATTTTCATTTCCACATTTTATTAATTACGTCTCACAAATTACCTTTTATTTACACATAATGATTTTTATCGATCAATGAATAATCACCATACCTGTTTTCAATTTTGAGAAGTTACAAATCTACATTACACAAACGGAACATTCGCAGCAATAAGCAACAAATATATTGTAGCCAAGAGTACAGAGCACAGTTACACTTTGAACTTGAGAATGCATCACAAAATACACAAAATAATTTTACACCATACATTCAAAATTCAGGTAGGGGCATTGCCCCCCCTGCCACCCTTAATAACGCCTAAGTGAGATGGTACACTCTTCCGTTTGATTCCGGGCGGTCTGACGCCCGTAGCCTCGCTCGTAAGAAAAGTTGGATGTTCGCGATGGCTGGTGGGGTTTCTGAAAGCCCTCCCAGTTTCACCCCTCTCTCCCCTTCTCTACATGGCCTCTGAATGCCTACACCTTCCCACTAACACTGCATGCAGCAACATTACAGTTTCTTCAAAACAAGCCTTAGTCACGAGTGCGCAGCAAAACACAGGATTTCTAAAGTGTTCTCAGTTGCTGGAAGAATACGTGTTTTTTTTTTTTTTTTTTTTTTGCAGGATCATTTCAAAGGCGTTCCAGTTATAAATAGCACGTGTCAGTTACAAATGACGAATTTTGGCAGATTTATTTTTTCATGACAGGTTTTCGCTACTTGTAATTGTAATAACTACAGGCACGATTATTTCATGGATTCATTCTATGCCAGGTTGAACGTCAAGAACATTTACTTCACCGTCACTTCTGTGATTGGATGACGCTGTTTCGACACACCTCTGACGACTGCAGGCCGGTTATGAATAAGGACATAACTCCTGGAAATAACACGTGACATCCGCTTGTAGTGTTAGCAACCAATGGGTAGACCACGGTCGTAGAAGAACAGGTCTGGACACTCGCTATCTAACAATGTATTTTGCTTGACCCCCTTGTTGTTTGGCTGTGGTTCGTCAAGTTACCGAGAAAGTTGTACTTTTTGGCGCTGTTTTCCGGGCGGTCGGACTCAAACTCCGTCCACTTTTTTCCTTTATTAAATTTATAAAGTAAATAAAGATGGCTGGAACCTTTTCTTAAATTTGTGAACAAAGGAAGTATTTCATAAATTGATAAAAAAATACGTTTTGATAAATTGTTTATCTTAGCGGAAAGGAAGTGGGCTGAGTTTAGTCCGACCACCCTAACATCAGCGCCAATAAAACACAATATTGTCGGTAACTTGGTGAACTACAGCCAAACAACAAGGGGGTCAAGTTTCCAGGCGAGTGTCCAGACCTGTTCTTCAAGGCCGTGGGGTAGACCCACAGATATTTAGTGAAAAGAAGTTTGCACAATCTTGTAACATACTAAATAGTAACACAGACGTGGAATGACGCGGCGGCCCATTTGATACGGGCGAACTTCGCCGCTTATTGGCTGCCCGAACATCTTGATATCAGCCCCGTGTGTGTTTGGTTCCTGCATGTTATGGCAGGTTTCCTATTGGCCTGGCTGCCGGCTAGTAAGGCGGCCTCCTTACGCTGATTGGCGAAAGGCGTTCCCGCCATATTGCTGGCTTACGAAGCCATTTTTCTGGCGTGTGTGACTGGAGTTCGCCGTCCAACCGGCTGTTTCACATCTGTATTCCTAAATATTCTGTGATCTTGTTTAAACTTGTAACGTGTACATATAGCTCTGCTTCATAGTAGGTGATTGTATGCTTTCTACTCTCAGCGTCTGACTGCAAATCACAGACGTGCAATGTCGCAGTAACCGTTCCCTGACTGGCGGAGTCACATGAGCGACATCATGGCCATATTTAGTAGAAGGCCAAAGTCTTGAATGTGGCAACGCTGCATCGGAGGCCTACTGCCGGTCGCTCATTGGTAGCCCTAGTCTGTGTGGACGTGTACATGCCACTAAAGATGCAACTAGACACGTTACAGAGTCTAGGACAGTCAATAAGTGACAAGAAGGCCCCTGATGCAGTGTTGCCACATTCAAGACTCCGGCCTTCCACTAATGGCGACGCGCCTGCCCAAAGACATGCCGCCAATAGACGGGACCTGAAAAATTCGCGTTTTCTTTTAAAAATCGAACAACGGTAAGTTAGTCTCACTTTCGCAATTGATCCAAGATTTATGTGAAACCTCCTAGAGCAGGGGTGGCCAACCTTTTCGGAGCTATGGCCAAAAAGTTGATACAAATCATGACACGGGCCACCATAGGTAATTTTAAAATGTATCACTTTTCAAGAGCTCAAAATTTGAACTTACAGGCGTCAGTGCACAAATTCCACCCACACCACATTGCCGGTCCACGTAAAAATACTGTAAATACACAGCGCCGCAAGACAGACAGCCTTTGCGGTAACATACTCGTACTTTCTGAATTGTCTATTATCCTCTTGAAGCAACACAGACTCCGTGGCATTACGAAAAGGAGCATTGCCAATTATCAACTTATATATATTTTTTTGCCAGGGTAAGGTTAATAATTTTCAAATACAGCGTAAATGTTTCAGCTTTTGGCGGTCCACTTAAATTGCAGTGCAGGGCCAGTGTCTGACCCTTGGGGCATAGGATTGGTCGTCCCTGTCCTAGAGAACATCAAACAGTTAATAAATAAGCACCTAAACGGAGGCCCGCTCATTTTAAATTGCTAAATTACCGAGCAGCCAATGAGCAGCAGCTGTATGCTTCAGTTAAGCTGAAATGTGTTAGTGAAAAATTATTTTCACCGAAAATCAGTGCACGGGAAAAAATATTTAATGGCAGCTACAAAATATTTTGTGGGTATTTACCCTGCAAAATTTATTTTGTGATCACCCCAAAAACATTTTGTTGACACAACTAAAATATTGTGGCCACCACAAAATTATTTTGTGGTAACTACAAAATAATTTTGCAAGGAAGACTTTTTTAACATTTGCCTTTCAGTGTGGTTCTACCAATACGGATAATCTATACTGTGACAGTGTGTACTGAAAAATAAAACTTCTGAAATGGTTTTGGAAGTTTTTAGCCTGTATACTGCATGGCACACTTACCATTTTTATCATAGCATTGTTACCATTCAAGTCTAGTAAGACCAGTTTACATTTGACTGCTACCTGAAATGTATAGAAACACTATCTTTGATGTATAGGAAACAATTGAACCACTTCTACTTTATTAGCACTCCTATACGCCAGTGTTCTTAATTCACATATATTTTTTACAGTGTATATAACTGAGGAATTCGGGCTACTGCCTGATGAATCCTTGAAATAATCGTGCCTCTAGTAGTTTTCATGTAAATACAAGTTGCATGTTGTCCTGTTTGCGGCATCATATGACGTAGCTGAGGTACACAGTATTCTTGGACAACATGTGGATACATGTTTTTTTAGGGTTAGGGAAGGAAAAAGGGAGGGAAGTGGTGAAAACGGAAGGGAAGATCGCTAGCCCAGTGTAACGGCTCACAACGGCTGTGGCGGGTAAGGAGGGGGGGATCGGGCAGAAGGACGCAGCTAAGTGATATTTAACGAGCGTACCTGTGTGGGCAGTTGAGACGACACACACGCCCCCTGCCGTGTGTGAGTGTAACAGGTGTGTGCTGCTACATATCACGTCCACCCTTGTCCACCCTTGTCCACCCTCGCTGTCTGCGCCCACCTATTAGGTCACACCTCCTCCAATACCGAGATATTCACCTTTACGCAAGTCTGAACATTCACTGAATAGAAATGATTGGACAATTTCGGAAATACTATGCATACTCAAACCCCGACTATTTGTCCACTAGTTGCTACTCAGTGGAACAGCAGACAAACTGCTAGACAGGACATGAGTTTGCACAGTACAGTGGATTCTAGCCTACAAGTAATTGAATTCGCGAAATTTCCAGTCCCTAGAAATGAGACGTTCCAATATGTCTTAATTTCATTGTAACCTCTACTTGTTTTTAAAACATTAGATGATGTACATACAACATATGTGCATGATTTTACAAGGTTTTACCTCGAGCGCAGTAATACTCAAGTAGGATGGATGACGCAAAATTAAATTATGCAACTCTTCCACGCCGTTCACAGCAAATTACGTTGGAAATAATAAAAATTGTGATACTTTTATATTATTGTTTTGAAATATAAACATATTATAATAGGAGGAGAGTGTGCTAGAACAGTAAAAAAATCTGCAACCTCGATCTAGTACAAAAGCACCAGCTGTGGACACCCTGATACGAAGGTTCTGGCTGTTCTTTTACGATATTTGCTGTCAGTACTAGTTTCCATACAAGTATTGAGCTCCTTTGGAAAGCCCACTTCCTGCCTGTTGACGCGCGCTCTCTAACTTGTGAGGTCTATAAATTCTCTAGATGTTTCTAATACAACAAAGAAAAACCACATCGAGCGGAATTAAAGGCGCGGTTCACCTCAGTTTTCAACGTCTTTTTTATTTCTATATTTGTACCAGATATTTATTCTTATTTTAGACATAAATTGCGACAAAATCTTCCTCTTAGAAAATTGTTATATCTCTCATAGTTTTTGCGTAATGAGTCTTAAACATCAGAATTTGCACATTACGGTTTTATGTACGCCACTAAAACCTACCAACATACCAAACCAAAAAAAAATCACAATATATAACAATGTTATAAGCTATGATTTGAACTATATAAAATAATAAATAAATAAATTTTTGTATTTTTAAACAATTTTTGAAATTTTTAAATTTTCATTTAAAAATTTTGAATTTTTTATTAAATACAAAAATATTAAATTTTTGGTTTTTATATATGTCTTTTCTTAGTCTGCAATATTGTTGTACAGTGTGATTTTTTTTCGGTTTGGTATTACAGTTGGTTTTAGTGGCGTACATAAAACCGTAAAGTGCAAATTTTGAAGTTTACTACTCATTGCGTGAAAACTATGAGAGATACAACAATTTTCTAAGAGGAAGATTTTGTCACAATTTATGTCTAAAACAAGAAAAAAATTATCTGGTACAAATATAAAAATAAAAAAAGACGTTGAAAAACTGAGGTGACTGCGCCTTTAAGAGGACCGGTGCATGGAAAACAGAAAAAAATGGTTAAACTACACATGTTACCTGGTAGAGCGGCTATTGTGATTACCTGTTTGAAGTTACGTGTTCTGACAACACAACTGGTAGCTGCAGCTGTATTCGTGAGGCATTTATACACAAGTTCGCGCACGTTCTCAGAACTCCCACTACAGTACACGTGTTTCACGTCATACAATAATGATGGTGAAAAAACTTTAAGTAATGACTTTATGTACTGTTATGACATATCACAGTTGCCCAGAGTGAAGCAAAGTTTTGTATAGAAAAACGTAATTTTTTGTGACAAAATTATTTTATATTTCTTTTACAAACTCCGCGGATGAATAATTCTAAATTTAATTCCATATACCCAAAACATTACTAATATCCAATTCCTTCATTACCATAGTAAAGATAATATTTTACTTTCCATAGACGTAAAAATATAAGTAGGTAGCTTAATTAAAAATAATAATTTCTAAAAATTTTACATACACATCATGTAACTAAAAATGTGTTGATAAATTAAGTGTACACTGTAACACAACTTAAAAAAAACATATCTTGCACCAACCAATATCCTTAATAGATATAACGTTATTTAAAAACCTTATTATGATTAAATATCCTGCCAAAGTTACGTGTTACTTTAGCAAGCACACACACACACACCAACACACACACACACACACACACACACACACACACATATATATATATATATATATATATATATATATATAGAGAGAGAGAGAGAGAGAGAGAGAGAGAGAGAGAGAGACATAGCTCCGTATTCAGAAACACAAAATTCCGTTGTCATAACGAGCCCGACAGGAATTGTGAGAAACTATTTTTCTAGGAATGCCCTTCTATATCGTACAACCTTCAAGAGCCTGTAGAATTGGCTTTAATTTGTATACCGTACCTTCTTCACATAAAGTATACGCATTAGCTTCTAGTCTAATGATGTATAAGCATATTTCATCAGGATGTATCAAAGATAAACAGTTGCTGTTAAGTGCAAACTACCCACGGACTACGATGTTCTCGACTTTTCAAATTGTACTAATATTTGAATTTTTAGACTGTTTTCACCCTAAAAGCAATTTTTTACATCAAGATCATCAATTAGAGCATATGCTTAAGGAGTTAAGTTGTGCTGAAATTATTGTCATCTAGCTGCTGACAAGTAAAAAAAAAAAAAAAAAAAAACTGGCTGAAGGAAGGAAAGGGGGAGGATTTTATTATTTATTAATTTATTTACTTAAAATTTTTCTCACATTGGCTGACTAAAAAGATCTATAATACCACAAACCTGTGCTGTACGACATATTTTCTCGGTCTCGTGATGAATGTTCGCGAATGTCTTCGCCCACCTGCGCACTTATCACAGGGCTGTTAAAAATTTGCGTGATTTGTCGGTTATCGAGCGGGTGTTCGTGATGGACGTCATAAAGTTGCCGGCACTGAGTAGACGAGGTAATGTCGTCCGAGCCAGAACTGATAACAACCCTCTTCTCCACAAATACTTCCTACACTCTACCCAGTTATTTATAAACATACCTCACTGATGTAAGGGTGAGTCGGGAGAGAGAGCGTTAATTTCACGTGGTGATAACTTAGAAAAAACTATGTCGAAAATGAGTTTTCAATTTATCCTTAAAGTGAATATAGTACCAGTAATTATGACCTGAAAATAATAATTTATATTACATTTGAACTATAATTTCAAAAAATACCTGACATTAAATAAGGAAACTTTGTACAGTGTCTTACAAAAAACTTTACTTGATTCTGTGTAATTTAGTTTTGCAGTATCATTGCCCCATCGTTGTTCAAATGGGGCACAAAAATATTTTTTTTTCTATCTTTGGAACACGTAATTGTAATCCATGTTGCGCTACAGGACATTAAACAAGCGAGGAAGAATAACTGTCGGAAATTGCTAAAGTTAATTATTTATGAAAAAATAATATGTCAAATTGTAGTATTTATTGTAATGCCTGAAACATATGCAGGCTCCGCGACTTCTTTGCAAGGCGTGTTACGAAACTTACAGGCGTGTTGTGATGACGTGTTCCAACGGATTTATCGTATAATTAGAGATGATGGTATATCGCGAAAATGTTTTGTGCCAACATAGCCTTGAAAACGCTGTAGTAAATTGCAACAAATATGATTGGGTGATGTACGTCTGACACGACGTAGCCGTCTGCAGTCCAATAGAATACGTCATTAAATATTACAATAGCGGTATTCTTATTGGCCCAGTCGACTAGGGTAACAGCTCCACATACAAGCGAAAGCCAGTAATCTTCTGGTAAGCTGAGCGTGTGTTGAAACCCAGCAAACAGACAAGTTTTCCCGCGATAAAACATCATCTCTACGTATAAGATATTTTGCAACGCGGATGGAGTAAAAGTAGATTGTATAATACGGTAAAGCGGTTGCACTCAGCAAGAAAGAAATCTTCAGCATTAAAATAAAAGCTGGAAGATTATGACTGAATTTGTTTGTATGGACATACTCCATTGCGAAATAAATGACTGTCACAAGAAAACTAACAGTAAAAATAAGACAAGAAAACATAAAAAGCAGAGTATGCTTTAGTCATCAGGATACAAAACATGAAATTCCAAAACTGGAATATGGTCAGATAAAACAAGGAACAAACAGAAAATAAAAGAAATAACAAAAATATAATAAACCTAAGTTGACATGCGACACAACGATGAGACAGAACAAAAACACAAACAGAATTACAGCAAACGTCACAACGATGAGACAAAACAAAACACAAAGATGTCGGACACAAACAACACAAACGATGAGACGAAATAAAACACAGTAGTTTTCCAAACAGTCAGTACGAACGACGTTTCGGGAATGGAGTATGTCCATACAAACAAATTCAGTCATGAACTCCCATTGCACAGTTCTTTCAAAGACCGGAAGATTATGGCAATTTTCGCTATCTTTTACAAAATCGCACATCTAGGAAACCACACTGATAAATTAATGATAATCGCTATAGTCGAATATGTGTCGGATGTTCCATGCGAGTAGCAGGTAATCAACAAATGGTCGGGGCTTGATTATACACAGGACAATGTATTCTAACATGCAGGGCGTTGAACTCCGAAAATTTTCCTATCCCTATAACTATATACATATATAAAAATCTATGTGTGCATATGTTCCCTATTGATTTTTCAGGCAATCGTTAGATTAGCCCATCGGGTGATCCTGTAAAATCTGGTAGCCATCAGAAAAGCAGAAATTTTCTATTTTATACATTTATTTATTGCTTTGTGCCCATTTTGTGTCACATTTTTCCTACACAAACGACTGAATTAATTAATAATGTATATAATAATAAATAATGAATTAAGTAAGTATGATCGAGACTTGGAAGTGTGCGGCATGTCATTGTATAGACTTGAATTCATATATAAATATATATATATATATATATATATATATACTGTTTAGCACAAAGTGGTAAAAATCGTATTCACGAACTCATTACAACGCATTTTAAGCCCTGCAGTAGGCCGCGCTCTTAGAATAGAAGGTTTCAGGGCCGGAATACATAGAAAATTATATATGTGTATACATACACCCACATATGCATATATATGTATATATACATATATATGCATATACATACACACAAGGTAGGTAACACCTCCAATGTCACAGCATTGGCAAAGCCGGAGACCGCCGCTCGAATATAAACATGATGGCTCGGGATACAAAACCGGGTCAGTATCTGAACACGGGGTGAACACACATCAGCGCAGATCGTACCCTCGTACTATACCCTCCTCTACCCCCTTTCCCCTGACCCAATGAGAGGACAGCACAGGGGGTCAACAGCTACACAAACACGACACTCCAGCAGACTAACTGGCCGCCAGTTAGTAATTGGCCGACAACACGCCGCTTATAACTCGATAACCCCGCGCTGACAATTGCCGAGCCTCCTGCATTTACGACCGCTGCCTCACTCGCCAGTCATTTAACACACTACAATTCAATTTTCTACTTTTTGTTTGTGTACTGCATTTCGTCAGGGTCGCAGTAATGTAGTCGTCAGATTATTTGCCACAAAAATCCGGCCGTTCTGCCTTGGCTTCTCCTCAGCTCCCTACAATAGAATACCGAGGCCTTAGATCCGGCAACTCTGCCAGGAAGGGTAATTTTAACACTTCTTTTGTCTCGCCAACGGCAGTGGCTTATCCTGATTCGTCGGTATGTAGGGCAGAATAACGAATCAGGTACCGCCACTGCCTTTGGAGAGCTAAAAGAAATGTTAAAATGACCCTTGTGTGCAGGGTTGTCAGATCTAAGGCCTCGACCTTCTACTAAATGTAGCTGTGACAGTGTTGTAGAGTGCCGCGCCTATTCTTTTCTACGTGAAACAATTAAACTTATTAACAATATGTTTATATACTAAAAGAACACGTGGTTAAAACTACGCTCCTAACATTTAAAAAATGCAACATGCTTACTAGAACCATGTATTTAGGTCCCCTGAAAGTGGGCTAAAAACGGTTTTTTTTAGACAGATGTAACCGGAAAAATAACACCAGGATTCTTACAAGGCAACGCTGGAAGCGTGCGTTGGACTTTACTACAAACTTTTCACAAATAAAATTGTAGGGTCGCCGCTTTACGTCCTACAGGAAAATGAGTATTAGGAAAACACTGCACGCCAGTTTGACGCGCCGCGAATATAAGCGATGTTGTTACCTTCGAGTGTGGCAAGCTGAACCTTATCTCTTCACTGTCTCCGCGCATCAAACACGAAAAATTACTCCTGGCGCATAGCCCACTTCATAGTCCAAATCTTTGCACGTGGGAAATATATAGGACGTTGTCAACTGCCGTGTTTTCTTACGGGAGAAGGCAATGCGACGAAGAACTGCTGTGATATTTTATACGAACACACTAATGGATGCTGGAGTAGAGTTAATTTTCTGTTTGAAGTATGACAATTTAAGGGTTGCTTTCCTTTGCGACGTAGGCACCCGCTAAGGGGCGAGATGGGGTAAAATGTATTTTCCCGATATCTCATAAACCTGATGAGGTTCGTTATTCTTTGGGAGAAGTGGGGTGGTAAATTACTTTTTTTTTCGCCATGTCGTCAAAATCTCATTGACAGCATAAGCTATCGACATAGTTATTATTTAAAAAAAAAAAAAACTCCACGCGGGCATAGTCGCGGTCGGTCAGCTTGTTAAATAAATAAATATATATATAACACTCGCCTAATCTTTCCATTTATTCCAAGGCATTCCAGTAAAAAAACGTTATTGCCTGCGAATGGCGGACATTATTTTATTAAATAATATGAAAGGAGAAGAATTTGTGATACATTTCCTTTGCTTCACACTGGCATTGGTAGCATAATTAAGTGTTAAAATACGAAGAATGACCAATCGATACACTTGCGTGTTGTGCCGACAGGTGGTTGTGTAACAGTTGGAAAGTGACGTCGCTATGAAGGCCGGAATGTTTACGAGAGGGGAGGGGGTGGTGTGACAAGTGTCGTGTCGCAACTGTGAGATAACAATCGACACTCGTTCGGCCGTTGAGACACGCTGGAAGGGTAAGAAACGTCACCTCGCAGAACAACAGAACTGTAGCAAAAAAAAAAAAAAAGCAAACTTAGAACCACGTGTATAATGACTACACTGTAAAAATTGTTATATGTTTACAAAGAAAATTTTTATAAACTCAGTTGCCTATGAAATTCTTAGGTTGATGTAAAAAATACAATGTATATGTTTGCAAAATTGTACTTGCAAAAAAATTTTTTTCCAAAAACTATTTTACATTAATAATGGCACATAACTTATATAATAAATAACTTTTAAGTAAATAAATATTACTTGAAATAATTTAGAAAATTAAAAAAAAAAAAATCAAGGTGGTGCTACGCATATTATTTCTAGACTACCTAGATTTTCATGTTAGATAATTTTTGTTTATTTTTATATAGTCAGGGTACAATAAGTTTAGTTATAATATCATTTTTAAAACCATGCACTTAATATAAAAATTCTCTTTATTCCAGAAAAATGCTCTACACAACATGTGATTTTGTATAACTATGTAATTTCCGCGAAACTGTGATTTTGGCAAACTACAAATTCTTCCTACTTTTTTTTTTGCAATGAAAATCCCTCTATCTTCATAAACAAATAATTTTACAAAGAAAATGTTCATACATTTACAAATGTATGTGGAACTACAAAGAAATGCATTGTAATTTTAAAAAAAATTCAGGGCAAGAACTGTTGATATAAGTATAATGAATTTCTTTGTAGTAATACAAACTTTACCTTTGTAACATTACAAACCAATGACTTTACAAAGAAAATCTTTGTACTTTTACGAGAAATTATTTGTAAAAGTACAAAGAACATCTTTGTAATTTTTTTTTTGTGAGAGGCAAGCATAATTATCGCTGCTACTTGGGAACAAGCTACACTTCACTGACGTGTACGACCTTGAACATGTTCTGTGATGTCATTGGCCACTTATGTATACGGACAGGAAGTTTGTGTAAAAAGATTTTTGGACCACTTTTTTATTTCAGTGAGGTAAAGAATATTTGGCGAAATCAATGACCTGCATGGTATAATCCACTGTCCTGTATATACTCAAGCCCTGACCATTTGAGTGGTGTATTGTCGACGCGTTCCAAGACATGCTGTGTTAACAGTGACTATACTCAACACCGAATTGTCTGTGGGACCATTGTACATGTAGGAGCAGGTACACTATTCTTCCAGTAGGGTACAAGAGGCAAGGAACACTTTCTCCAATAATACACCTCGACCTACACTACCATAGCCGTCTTAAGTAGAAGGCCACGGCCTTAGATCTGGCAAGCCTGTCAGGAAGGGTCATTTTAACACTTCTTTTGTCTCGCAAACGGCAATGGCTTCCCCTGATTCGCCGGTATGTATGGCACAATAACGAATCAGGTAGAGTCATTGCCTATGGAGAGTTACAAGAAGTTTTAAAATGACCCTTCCTGACAGTGTTGCGAGATCTAAGGCCGCGGCCTTCTACTAAAGACGGCTATGACACTACACATGTTTATTGGATATGACAGGTAGGCACATTGAGTCCACCATCGCCCAATCACGAAATTAATTCACATTAACAAGTGTTTGAAAACTAAAGTATCAACAAATGAATTCGCGAAATTTCCAACGATGCAACAAGTGGTTCATTTAACTACGAAACACTCCTACAACTGTGGTTCATCGCTGATCGATCACTTCTGTTGACTGCAGAGTTTATGGACGTATAAAGGTAGACAGGTCACTCATCCATACAGGCTGGCATGTGTTTATATTATACCAATCGTAGTCTACAATTCAAAACAAAACAGAACGTCATTTCCTTAAACAATAACAATGTGCATCACCTCACAGGGGCAATGTTTGAAAGATATTTGTATCACTGATATCTGCGATAGTTGCAAACTCTAGCCTCGGCAACGAGCACCTCACATTTAAATATTGGTAGACTCTAACTCATAATTTAATTAGTTACTGGACGGATTAATTTTCTCTACTATCTGTGTACTTTAAACTCTTAAGATTAGAGATACCTAGAGACCAGAAAATATCGGCGGTACACTGACCTCTAGGCTGGATTACAAGAATAACTGTCTCTCTCTCTCAAACAAACGACATCCTTATATTAGCTACTCGCTTACACGTTGATACCACGTCATTGGGGTTGCATTTAGTTGCTTCGTTACTATTGGCCTTCCAGTGGTGTTACACGAGTAAAGGGCCAATTGCAAAACTGGTCCGAAAATTCAGTTGTTTCAATTCTAGCTTTTTGTATATATATATAAGGGAACATTTCGAGTACCTAGAGACATACTGTAGAAATAACTATGTCGGCTTTTGTGAGTGCATTGTTCCTGACTTTCAGTGACAGCTCTAATGAAATCTCGGACTCAAACCAGCGACCTCCAGGACTGGGAAGGAGTGAGGAGAGTGGGTAGTGGGAGGAAGGTTGTTGTCTTGTGTACGCGGCACGACGAGGAAGAGAAGGGGTGTGTGAGGTAACATGGTTAGGGGCAGTTGCCTCAGGTAACTCACTTGCCGACTTCCCTGAGGGGCACTCCACCCCTCCGCCATCACTCCTGAGGTATGAAGAACGGCGCAGAACAGCACACTGTACAGAAGTGAAGCTGCCAGGTGAGCCAACCACCTCGCTGTTGTCGTGGAGCAAGGACATTATATCGGATTTGAAGGTCTTAAGCTCTGGTGAGCGGTAACGTGGTGTGAGTATGGATTACCGCCAGAATGAAGGGACGGGTAAATGAAGATCCCCGAGAAAACTCACCGACCAGCGGCATCGTCCGACACGATTCCCACACGAGAAAATCATTGGAAAGAAGCCCACCGGGATTCGAACCCGGATAGCCTTGTTTGGAGGCGAGCGCTCTAGCCACTGCGCAAACAGCAGACTCGGAGTTTCTTCCAGAGAATTATCTACGCCCAATCATATTTTATTTCCAATGGAAGGTAAATATTTTTGTTAACTATTGGGAACCGGACTGTAACGATGGATAATTCAATCATATTCAGTGCACGGTTTGCTGGTATCATCATTCATCACATTTTGTAACAGAATTTCAGAACGTTCCCTAGACAGCTATACCGTTTCCATGGTTACTATAGGTCATTCCCAGAACTGTCAAGATCATTCCTGGGACTGCTAGGCCGTCCCTTGGACTACCATACCGTTATCCGAGCTGCCAAGTTATTCCTGGTCAATCAACACGATCCCGACAATACTAGACCATTCTAGAGACTTTTAGATTCTTCACGGGACTGCTAGCTCGTTCCCGAGACCGCATGCAAACTTATAGTATTTAAGTGCGAAATCAGAGTATGTCGTAAGTAAAGAATTCCACGATTCTGACTGACCCAGGTCTCTGTTTCATTCCGAAGGAAATTGTTTGACATATGACGACGTCACATCGCTATCGGATGTCACGAAATTGCCGAGGACTAGACAGGAGTCTAAAGAGACCTGAGATACAGATATGGATACGCATAGTAGAGAGCACGACTTTCAACGAGATCACGGTTGTTGGAGATTATGGTGGCAGAGGCGACTGGACTGGGATTTAGAGAATTTTATCAACATCCTATAAATAACTGAAAGTACTATTAATCCAGGATTTATTAATGCATATACGTGTGAACACGTATACAGTTGTTGCAAAATTCAATGTCAATATTCTAGGGAAACAATCCTCACGTGTAGAGGAACAAAAAGTGTTATATGAACATAGGTCCAAAAACGCACCGTTTCTGCGCTACAGTTGGCAATACATGACGTAGGGTTGATAGCGCGCGAGGGGCATCATTACAGCAGTACATAACATGTTACTATGCTACACACTACGCCACTAACACACAGACAGTAGGAACAACTGTGACACATCAACATGATCCTACCAGCGCGCTATCAACCATACATCATGTATGCCAACTGTAGCGCAGAAACAGTGGGTTTTTGGACTAATGTTCATATAACACTTCTTGTTCCTCTACACGTGAGGATTGTTTCCCTAGAATATTGACATGGGATTTTGCAACATTCTTTATAGGTATGTATACGTATAGTGAGATCGATTCGGTGTGTGCTGTTAACTGCTTTACTTGTAAAACTCAATCTTTCATTCGTATTGAGCGTTTTGTCTGGTTACAGTCGCCAAAATAATTCTATAATTTTTTCGCCTTTTTTGAAATTTTGTGAATAAAAATGTAAAATATGCGATTTTACCGTAAATTCTATTTACATTGCGCTACAGTGGAGATATAGTGATTGAGCTGGTACGTCACAATCAGACCGCCAATTGTTAACATAAAATATACCTAACTGATTGCGGCGTAATTATACGTTAGCAGCTAAATCGCATTGCCTGCACTGTAATACAAGGTAAAGAGAATATGCGGTTTATTCGCTGATTTAACATTTTTAACTTCAGAATTTCAAAAAAAATTTCAATATGGCGACAGAAACCGAGTGTGGTAGATAAATAAGCTTGAACTCTTCAATTGACATCTGCACTATTTGAAAGTCAGTATAGAAAAACTACTAAACAGCAATCCTTGAGAAAATTTAATTTGCCATAATTAGCAAACATTTACCTGGGATGATCTCTTGCGGCGCAGTTAAATGTAGGCCTACTAGATTTCAGCGTCAGAGATTGTTCATCAGAGATACGTTAATCGAGAACATTTTTGCTCAGAAAGTTGGCAATAACTGTTGTCTAGAAATGCTGGTTTTTCTTATTTTTTTTGTCAAATTGGCTTTGAGAAACCTACAATTCTGAACTGATGCTTTTAGCGCTAAATTATATGCCAAACATAGAGACTGGGAAATTTCGCGAATTAATTTCAGGACAAGATAGAATCCAAAAGTTTGTTCATACGTGTTGCTTTTTGTTTGGGTAACGAATTACTAAGACACAACATGGAAGACTATTGAACAAGAACATATCAAATACCAAACGAGAGCCCAATCACAAACAGCCAATTTAAAGTTTGAATCAGACAGCAGCCTATGAATAAATGAAAGTGACTTAATTATAAATATCATCGTGAAATCTAGCCTGGAGGACACTGAAACCGCGAAGATTTCATGTCTCTAACCGTACACTCTTAACAGCCAACAAAGCGAGATCTGTGACGTCATCACCCTCGGGCAAGTCGACGTGGTCGAAACTCTGAAACCGAGGACTTCCGGACAGATAACGGCAATGAGCGGGATCTTACGAACTTTATTGGGCGGTAAAATTATTCCGCCCGTTAGAGAAGGGAATACTCTGTTGGCGTCTTATCACAAGATATCAATTACTATCCTTCTTATGAAGCAGCATAGCTAATTACAAGAAGCCTAACGAGGTGCTCTCTAAACGTAAAAGAGGAGATAAAGATATCTCTTGGCCGCTTCGCCTCTCCAGAGCACGCTGTACTTAGATGCAAATTAATATACGACCAGTTCCGAAAGAAAAACCTCAAGTCAGTGACCTATATGTTAAAATCCATTATACTGTGTATACTCAAGCCCAGACTATTTGTCCGTTAGAAGAGATCCTGAAATGTCGCGGATTCAACTACTAGCCGGCTGGACTGCACAGTACTGTATGCACTATGTCCTCAGATACTTGTTCATTGGTTGCTGCTACAGTGAGTAGACAGTTGTAAAGGAAGTTCGAGATAAAGTGAGCACTCAAAGAAGCCCTGCTAAAGTTAGTTCTTTTTAACCAATTCGTACTTTTCCGCGTGTAACGGCTAACGGTGGGAAATGTCTAACCTCTCTGGACACATCACTCGATGTTTGCGTGTGTAAGATAAATTGTGTTTCTCTACCTATGTAGTGTGTATATATATATATAGTGCCAACACTAACCCATATTTCTCTAACTTGGGACCGAACGAGGCAGTGTGTTGGCAATCACTGTCCTGGTATTAAGGAAGTCGCGTGTTCAATTTTCGGTCCAGAAAACCTATCTTCGTTTGTACATGATTAACATTTTAGAAATACTACAGCTGCGCGATTGCAATGTAGATAATTGAATCAGGATTTCTTTTCTGCTCCTGTTTAATTTAGTCGCTGTCTTCAAGACGTAAAGCCCTGTATTCCTGTAACTTAGACTCGACGGAATATTCAGAAAAGTACCACGAGTAGCCTTCAGACTTTTGTGCCAGACTTATTAAAAGAAAAAGGACAACTTTCACCGAGCACAATACCAAGTCAGATTCTCAACATTGGTATTTCTTAACCGTCTTTGTCGCCGGAAAGTCCGCTCATCCTTCACACAAGTGTGACCGTTTACAATGACTCTTCATTCGTCACACTTCCCTACACATCCAGAGCTCCTTTTATCCTCCCACTGAATTCGGAGAAACTCCCCCAGTCGTTCTGCACGTGTACAAGGAATTTTTATTTGATTCTGGCTCGAAGCGCAAGTTACAACGGCATATTTTCACGTCAAAGAAACATGCGCGTTTTCTACCGGATATATCCTCTCCATTCTTCCTTCGCTTTGGTATACAAAAGTTACTGATCCTCTCATGCGTTACTAGTTTTAGAGAAGAAATAGCTGTGTTTTAATTTGATTGACAATTGACAAATATAATTGGTATGGGCCTCGCAACATAACGCAGATGACTCGTCAACTTTGTATAAAGATTCATTGGATATGCATTTAAGAACATCTCCGATTTTGTCGTGTGGATCCCAGTGGCGGCTCGTGGGTTGTTGTCAGGTGGGGATGCAGATAGTCGGAACTGTACACTCTAGATGAACGCGCTGCAGACCAACGACCATGAAATATTTGCTGGCTACTAGATGTTTTGTGACCACTCAGTAGTAAGAGACACCTGCACATCAGCGTGTCAGTGGCTGTAGAGTCAACCAGCGCACAACCCTGTACAGCTCTTGACAACTGCAGCCCTACCTGGCAACAACCCACGAGCCGCCACTGGTGGATCTACTGATAAGGATACGTGTAATCAGGCCAAAAAATTGAAAACAACAGAGTGTCGGATGTGCAAGACAAGAAAAGTGATTATTAACTACTGCATTAAATATTTTTACGATACTTTCAACTTAAACAATACGTTCGAATACACTTGTTTATTACGGGTCCTAAATAATCTAAAATTACGTATTAAATTATGAGCTATCTGTTATATTTAAAATGGTTATTTTACTAAACACTTTTCGCGATTTACCAAAAACATCTCAAACTAGTCTTTATATATCTCTTTCTCTTGGAAAATCTGCCTTTTTTGTTTCTAGTGAATTTAGATATACTTAAAGAAAAATAATTACAGTTAACCCCTTAAGACATTTGCCCGAGTTATCTTGGGCTGTACATCAGCAAAAAAAAAAAAAAAAAAAAAAAAAAAAAAAAAAAAAAAAAAAAAAAAAAAAAAAAAAAAAAAAAAAAAAAAAAAAAAAAAAAAAAAAAAAAAAAAAAAAAAAAAAAAAAAAAAAAAAAAAAAAAAGGAAATAAAAAAATTAATTTTTTTTAAATTAAAAAAATTACTTGTGAAACAATTTTTACTGCCTATAACATATATTTATGTTTAATATGTTTAAAAACTTTTAATATTTTTAGCAAACACAGTAAGAATAAAACCTGACACAGAAGGGGTAGTAGCGAATGAATTATAAATTTATTACGTTAATTTGAGCTTGATGGTATGTAAAACAGGCTCTTGCTTAACTTACCCAAAAAAGAAATGCACTACAAAAGAAATGTTAGTTATCGTTCCAGTAACATTTTGCAGAAACTAGGAAGCTACCTCGGTACACACGCAGTGCAGTGTTTGTCAGACAGTGTTGAGTCGATGACGTAATCCTACTTTTATATTGGAGAATATTGCATGAGCATGGTTGGCAAGCGTGTTGCTCGGCTGACTCTAGAGACACAGACAGCAGTGTGGACGCACTTACGTGACAGTCCGAAGAGTGCGCGTGGCCTAATTTACCTGATGTGTAACCCAGTTATTGGTGTCCGCCTCACTTTACAAGAAGCAACAATCAATACACGCTCCTACCTGCACTCTCATCATAATTATACACAGTTCTTCAGGCAGAGAGTCGACGGCCCGCATAGAGTTAATACATTCACAACTTCAGTATGGAACAATTCGCACTTACAGGGCCGGAGTATTTCTGTTCACGTGGCAAAAATTCATAATTTCGTATTTGCATAATACAGTGTTCGTAGACGTTACTTGTGATTCCATTTTCCATTTGTAAAATTGTTTTACCTCTCGTAGTTTTCCCATAGCAGCATGTCAAAGTCAGAATTTACAAGTAATGGGAACATACGAATAACAAAAACCTAGTAACTTACTCAAATGAAATAATTTACACTGGAATTAAATGGTATGGGCCATATGCTAAAATATTACAAAAAACACAACAAAGTCCCTTTGGCATTTTTAATTTTTTTTTTTTGTAAATGAAGTAAATTGTCATCATTTTCAGATTTTTTTAAAAAAGTACAAACGAATTTCATTGTGTGTTTGTAAATGTTTAAGCATATGACACATAACATCTAATTTTAGTGTAAAATATTTCATTCCGGTAAGTCACTTGGTTTTTGTTAAACCTATGTTCCAGTAACTTGCAAATCTCGAATTTTGACATGCCTCTAAGGGAAAACTATGAGAGCTAAAAAAATTTCATAGGTGGAAATTGTAGTCACAAGTAACGTCTATAAAACGAACACTATGCCGTACGCATACAAAATTAAGGATTTTTGTCACGTGATCACCCGTAAAGTACACAACCAACATTATGCATCGTAACACAATTTTGTTTCTTAAAAAAAAAAAACAAATTAATGTCGGTAAGCTAAACGTAAGTTGACATTTCTTCTTATAAACCTTAACATGATTGATTCTACTTTTATAATTATATGGAACACAATAACTTTTACAGATGTAGGGTGTAATGTAAAGTATGTTATAAACTTTGCAAGATGACTCCTTGTAAAAAATTAGGTCAAGTTATACAATGTATGTTTTTGGTAGGTGTAAATCTTAAAGAAGACACTAGCGATTGAAAATTGAAATCGAAGTTTAAATCATCAAAAGTAAGAAGAAATAAATAATCTATTTCCTGGTGTGGTGTAGTAATAATAAGATCTGCAATCTGTTAAAATAAGGTTTCTAATACCTTTCATCTTCAGTACATTCTGCATACTTATTGTAGTGATAAAATGTTAGTCGGAAACGTTACATTAAAAATTAAATTAGTCCAAAATGGCCACGATTGTTTCATCTTAAATCGACTAGTGATAAACGTAACGCTAAATAAAAATATTGACTTTCTAACTTCGAAACGACTTGAACGAGGTGATTTTATGCAAGCATTTAAGGTGAGTGTTCAGCAAACAATAACAGTGCTAGTAACTTTTATATTTGTTGGTCAAGGTTTTAGCAGGTCTAGAATGTTTACCAGTCTATTCGTTCGCTATTAAACGACACCATCCGTAGCAGCAGACCTCACTGAACGTAAAGCTAACCATGTTGCAAAACCCCCCAAATGAACCTTTTTCGAGAAAATGGAAACTACGTAGAAAATATGTAACCTTACAGGTAGGCAACATGCGATACACACGCACCAAAAACTTGCATTAAAGCAATTTCGTTACAAAGTTCTTGAAGGGAACTTGAAATTTCAAACTTAATATTGAAAATAATTTATACTGAACAGCTATTTCATGGAAATCTTTCTGCAGGGGTTTGAATAGAGGTACTATACAAAGCACTTTTAATTGAAATACTTCGTAATAAGATTACACTGTATATAACTTAACCTCATTTTTACAAGAATCATCTCGCTGAGTTGGTAACATTCTATCATTAACATCCTGTATTTGTAAGTCATTGTTTAACTACAATACATTATGTAATACATAATTAGAAGTTGATTTATATTTGTGTTACCTTAATGAAAATTTCTAATATTTGTTCTGTACTACTATGGATATCAAGATGCTTGGTTTTTTAAGTTTAATAAAATTGTTTCGGTTTAATTTTGTTAGTTACATTTCAAATTTGTACCTCTAGTTTTCTTCTAATCGCAGAATATAAATAAGAATTAGATACAATATTGTTTCGTATGCCAAATTGGAGTGAGGCAGCCGGATCAGAGTTTCTGATGAGGTACATTGGTAAATCTCAACATCAGACGAAATTTGTTTGCGTCTTTACATGTTGTAAACTAGCAAATTCTTAACAAGTTAGAACTGTTGACCAAATACATAAATAAATACAGTTGAAAGAATAGGCTCCTCACAATTTTGACGCAAAATACTTCTCCGTCTCTACTAAATTATTAGCAACCATGTACAAATTACGATTTTAAAAATGTTTCCTTACTTGGATAGCCACTGAACAACGGGCTTGTGCTTACATTAATATTTAGTTAAGGCATAATGGGTCCTGTAAATTTTCACTAATTTACATCAGGAATATTTTCGCGAAATTTGTCGGTTAATTCCCGCCGTATCGTGTATTGGTTCACGTATATCTCAACCAGCCAGGGAAATTAAAGTGTCGAACTATAATCGTTTAAAAATTCACGTTAAAGGTGGCCAATAATTCTATAACCTTGGATACTTTTTTTTTCAGGCAATCTAGATACTTACAACCAATATTTGTTTATACAGAATGTTCCAAAATTGCATGTCAATATTTCTGGGAACAATCATCACGTCTAAAGAAACAAAAAGTGTTATACGAACATTGGTCCAAAAATGCTCTGTCTCTGAACTACATTTCACAGTAAATAATACTACAGTGAAAAACACGTGTACTGACTCGAGTCACAGTGGAATGCCATGGCAGCTACATATAACCAGACGAGTGGTATTTATTTGTAGTGCGCTATAGTTCAGATATCGCTATTAAGCTGGTATGTCACAATCAGTCCGCAAATTATTAACATAAATGGCAATGTCTGTTTGGTGACGCAAGGTAAATAGAATTTGCGGTAGCATTCCACAGCGACGTGATCCGGCTCGCAAGACATACACTGTACGTCACGTGGTCTGTAGTACGGGAAACGGTGAGTTTTCGAACCTATGTTCATATAACAATTTTTTTACTCCTCTACATATGAGTATTTCCCCCGAAAATATTAATAATGGCTTTGAATGTTTCTTGCAATGGGGCAGAATAACATACTGTACTATTGTGGACACACGCCATTGCTATAGTATGTCTTCCCAGAAATCTTAGAAAGAGACTAAGAAAACAAACGAAAAACGAAAAAAAAAACTCTAGTCAACACATCTATAAACCAAAACAACAGCACATGAAAAACCCTTAAGGAAAAGTCAACATCAAATGATGGAAATTAAAATAAACATCCAAAAACGAAAGTCGAAGTACAAACCAAAATAATTTGTAAAACTCAGGACACCATAGTTAAGACAGCACAGACAATACTGGGACGCAGACAACAAAGGACACAAGATAGAATAACAACGACGACGTCACAGACAACAGACTAGACGACACAACGATGAAGACACAAAATATTGACATGCAATTTCGCTATAACCTTTACGTAAACAGACTGTGTAGATTTTACCCTACTCTAAAGATACTTCCTAAGACGCAATAACTACTGCCCCGGAAACTTCGCAAATTCGTTAGAAGAAGTCTTAGATTTCAAATTCCTGAACGCAATAGCTACTTCCGCCATTGAGTCAGCGTTTACTGAACTCGTACATATGAGGCATGTGAACCAATAGCAACCCTGTATGGAAACACTCGCTGGCTCCTGCGCTACCTTGTCACCTGTACAGCTGGCCATCCACTGGAGCAGAAGACAATTAACAAGTAGCTGAGGATAGGAGTGATAGGTAATACTGTAGAAGTCAACCTGCAGGTCGTTGAACCCACGAAGTTTCCAGGTCTCTAGAGATAACATAAAGAATTCGATATATCTCTCCGGACAGGACGGTCTTCAAAAGTGCTTAACAGCTTAAAATATCACCATTCGTGGGAGGAAATTCAATTTTCTATCTTTATATTTCGAACGGTGACCTCAGCCCATCTATCCATGACTTTGAGAAGACACTGGTTCTTTCTTTCGAAGTCGTCTTTCACGAAGTGTAGTCCGCCGTATTCTCGAGGATGACCAAGTTCTTGAACGACAGAGACGCTCGCCTCCCCTTCCTTGGTCCACATTGCCCCACGGCCGCCAACAGCGACGAGAAAGACTCGCCGACGAATATTGTCAGAAGAGTGAGGGAGGGAGGTGTTATACAAGACAATCATGCTATGGAAGATTGTGGGCCCACAGCGCGCGATGGACCGGACAGCCTCGGCGCGTCATTTGTATGCATGGCAGGCGTCATATCGCCGACATGGCACGACGCCCCGGGGACATCTTGGTCTCCGTGCCCTCGAGGGGAGGCGCTGGCCTCGTCTATTGCTTCCGTCGTCGTACTTCCGACCTGAGGAACCACTTGCCAACACACTAATCCATCGTGCAACCAGAACTAAACTAGCGTTTAATAAGCCCATCCTACCCTGAAACGTTTGTCAAACAAAATTCAATCATTATTTCAATAATCGTGCTGTACCACTATAACATAACGGTGCTTAGGTCTTTAGGTTAAAGAAATGTTTCGAGTTTATTATTTTTTTGGTTGCAATTCAAATTTGTATAATTGGTTTTGCCTTCGATTCACGGCATATAAACAAGAATTAGATACAGTATGTTTTATATGCCAAATTTATGTATATCGTATAAGGGATGTTTCAGAAATAATTTTACTAACTTCGAGGATGGGTTCCGTACACCAAAACAAGAAAAAAAAGTCACTATATACATTGGTCCAGAAATTCTTAGTTTTCGAGTTATTAACGAAAGTTTAGCTCAACGTCTTTACAAGATAACCAGCAGTAAAAGTAATGTTAGATAAAGGAGTGCCGTTATAAATACAAGTATGCTGATGTCCTCATTTGTATTCTCTATGGCGGATGTGGGAGTATTTGACAGTATACGGCAGCGCACGATACTCCGTGTGCGTGTGTGAAAGGATACAAGAGGATGCTATTTTGAACATTTACCGTGATTTTCTGAGTATATGACAGTTTCACCTATGCTAATATCGCAAACGCACAGTTTGTCGTTATAATGCGTGTGTGTGAGTGATGTTCTTCGGAACTTAAAAGAAGCCTATTGTGGCATTTTACCCAAGTATTATAGTACCGTAAAGAGTGTAAACTTTGCACCAGCATGGGTAACTTTGCACCACCAAATATATCATTGTATAGGACGTTTGGTGAAGGGAAACCAGATGTTGGCTGGGTATTCTAAAAAATTAATTTGATATACTCAGATAATGAACACTAATATTTCGCCAATCAAGAAACGCACACAGAAATATTATTCGTGGTGCAACGTTACCCATGCTGGTGCAAAGTATATCCAGCTTCCGGTAGTGGTATTGTTTTTATTGTTCATATTTTTAAAAATATTATGATGTGACGTCGTTGGTTTTACGTCAGGTCAGTACAATTTGCTATGTTTTCTTTCGTCCCTGGCCATTTCATAATTTATTGTTTATTTTGTCTTTATTAGTTTCTTACCATAGAGTTATAGTGAGGGCACACGTTTAAGATGCAGTGCAAGTTCTCGACCTCTCTTGGTTGCTCCCTGCAGCTACCTTAGCTTCCCCAGGGTTTGTCTTGGTTATTATCTTCCTACCCATGTTGGAATGCTGTAGTGGTACGACTGATTGCTTTTGGCGTGTTTCCACCTCCTGACTGCAATATTCCTTACCAAGACTTGCCTGCTCCTCGTCAGATAACTTCCTCGTTTCTTTTACTTTTATGCCTTCATGAAAATGAACTTCACTGAGATTTTAATACAATTCTAAATATATGTTCTTTACGAACTTTTAACGAATATGTACGTCTAGAGCCTTGCGCTTGAAGGCTTTTAAAACATTAGAATTGTATTACATCTTAGATATCGTTGGATTACCTGTTTATACAGTATTCATTTTGGTTCTTGTTAAATAAACGAATATTGACATAACATATGTAAGGCAACACATCTTTTATTAATAAATTAATGTTTTATATTAACTTAAGCTAATCAAGTGTTGTGTGGGGTACTCCTTTTCTTAATTTGATCGCTAGAAATTTTTTCTTCTAAAACGTGTTAATTTGTGTAGTTTCAACCATATCATGCCATAGTTTTTGTTTCAACTGTATTTTGTAAAGAATAATACACATGAGAAAACTAACTGATTGAGCAACAAACCGCAAATGAACATCTTATTATTTCAAGTTCATCCCCAGGATTTTCACTTATTTCAGGTGTTGTAGTAACGTACATTCAATTCATGTCAGCTGGCGTTTGTTTTAATTTTTTTTTTTTTTTTTGCGCGACGTACTTTAAAACCGAGCTTTCCTCAAGTGTTTGTTTTGATTAACTATCGCTTTTGTTTGTGCTTATTTTCTTTGCCCTGTTCGTTTGTTTATGTCACTGAAGTGCTTTTGGGTGTGTCTGTTTTGAGCAGAAAGTTTTGCGATTGCCAAACACTAGGGGGAATTTTGTTATGTTAATTATTTCCTACCGTCGTACACCGGCACATTTTTATAAACCATGCCTATCAATATCGATGATATTGTGTAAACTTACGTCTATTTGTGTACATACACACACACACACACACACACACACACACACACACATATATATATATATATATATATATATATATATATATATTCACACACATGTGTGTTCATAAATATATATTATACTTCATTAGTTATTTTACAGGGATTTGTAAATGAATAATAATGACGACTGATACCCATAAAACACTGCTATTATGTTTATTTAACAACAATCCGCAGGTATAATATTATTTTTATTCCTCGGTAGCCACTGTTTACCTTCGTGTATAAATTATGTGTAGCTAAGTTACTGAGATACGTAACTAGCTAGACATCCAATTTCGGGCGCCTAATAGGCGATGTTAGACCTGTAAACTGTGCTTAAATATTGATAAAACGTTGTAATTTTCTGTGTAAGCCATAAGTCTCATTTTAAGGAATACTCTTGTGTCGGTGAAACCGGCCGAAAGTCTTGCTTAATTTATGGATGTGACCGCAAAACAGGTTGGAGTACTATCGGAGATACTGACGGCGCGCGTCCACTTTGTTCCAGCATCATGCAGTGCATAGTGAACTTGGCAGTGATAGTGGCGCTGTGCGTGGTGGTAGGGCTGTCCAAGCCGTGCTGCTGCGAGCCACTGCCCAATGGGCCTGAGAACATGGCGCGACCCGCCCGCCCCAAGACTTTCGCCACCCCTGAGGAGCTGCGTACTTACCTGGAGGCCGTCAGCAACTACTACGCCATCGCAGGCAGACCCAGGTACGCCAACATCTTCCCCTCCGTGTGTTGTTGCCACATTGTGCAGACCCAGGCATGCCAAGAACAAATCTTCATTTACCCCTCGTTCACCTAGTGCTTTGTTGCCATGTTGCGCAGATCCAGGTACACCAAGAACTAGCCTATTTACCTCTCAGTGTATAGTTGCCACATTGTGCAGGCCGAGATATGCCAACAAGTATCCTTCATTTACCCCTCAGTGTGTTGTTGCCAAAATGTGCAGCTACAGTTACGCCAAGAACTAACCTTCATTTACCCCTTAGCATGTCGTTGCCTCATTTCGCAAACCCAGGAACGCCAAGAACTAACTTTCATTCACCCCTCAGTTTGTTTTTACCACATTGTGCAGACCAAGGTACGCCAAGTACTAACTTTCGTTTACCCCTAATTCACCTAGTGCGTTGTTGTCACAATGTGCAGACCCAGGCACGCCAAGTACTAACCTTCATTTACCCCTCATTCACCTAGTCCGTTGTTGCCACATTGTGGAGATCCAGGTACACCAGGAACTGACCTTCATTTACCCCTCAGTGCGTTGTTGCCACATTTTGGTTATCAAGCATAACATAATTGAGAAAGCAATGTCACTAAATAACTGAGACAGACTTCAAAATCTTCTGTACTCTCACACTCACTAGTATGGTCTAATTGGACTGTCTTAAAATCTATCAACTGGGAACCATTCTCCTAAAGTAAGTAGCAAAGCAACCACACCAAGAATAATCAAGTTGTGTCTCCCGACTTTCAAGTGTTTGAAGAAATATGGTTTCGTGCGCACACTACATGACTGTGGTCAGTCAATTTGCCACAACTCATAATGTCCACAACAAATATTATTCCTCTCACTATTTGCCATAGTGAAAAATGTTACTCAAAATGTACAAGCCTATTCGCTAACACAACTCATCGACATAGTTTTCCTTACAGATTTACGTTTTTAGTGTTCCCTAAAATATAACTCCTGTATTGTGCTAACTTCCCAACAATGCATTGAAATGTTCTTTAATAACTACGTCCTTCCCACAATACTGCATTGTAATCACTCGAGAAAGTCACGCTGCAACTATCCGCTGACGATATGTTCCAGGCACAACGGTAGCTCCATGCTTTCTTGGAAGCCAATCATCTTCTCAACTTCCATCCTACTCAATCTTGATTATTGCCGTAAACTGAGAATGAGATACAGAGGGAGAGAGATAGAGACTGGAAAGCATAGCAGTAGAAAATCCTGTAACATCACAAAGTCCAAACACGGACGTACCTGTCAATGTAAAAAATACTACCACGTCATCGCAATATATGTATTTAAAAGTATGGAATGTCCATTATCTTTCGTCGGTAAGATACCATCCTTTTGCTTTTGATCTTCTGATAAAACTCACAAACTACACACGAACTCGTTTTTGAGACCAGCTCAAATTTTGATTAGTCAGTCTAAACATAAATGTTACAGGATTACTGTAATCATTGTCTATACTTCATTAGTGAAGTTGTATATTTGACAGGATGTAAATTGAAGCATCTTTAGTAACTCTTATCAAACAATTTCGGTACCTAGTACGGAGGTCTAATTTTGCTACAATTTCAGAAGTACGTATACCTTAATTTACGGTATGACTAACAACATTTACTGAGCAGCACAGTTTTTTAAAAAAATTTCAATATTAGACATTTAAGAAAGGTGTTTCGTGTATATCTCTGCCTCATCTAGTCTATTGCACGAGTCTTACGATTTGTTATTAGCCAGGTCACATGAGATATAACACCCCTGTAGTAAAGTGGTACCAGTGTTGCCAGACTTACTATAATTGTAGTACAGTCATTTGGGGTAACTTGGTACCACTCTGAGGTAACATTATATAGCAGAACTTTTCTTTTATAAAATGGCTTTGCATCCTTGAACCAGTAAGCAAACGTTTTGACTATCAAATGCACTCTTAAAAATACAACCGTGTTAATGAAATATTCGATACATAATTTGGAATGAAACTAGGTTGACAGTACAGTGTTTCCCTGCCCGGTACAAAGTTGCGGCACTCCAAGTGACTGTAACATGTATACATTGAAACGGTGAATACATAACATCTCAAGTCCAAACACAAAAATTGTCCAGGAGAAGGAAAAAAATAATAATATAAGGACTACTGTGATCAGCTGGCCTCTAATGCAGCAGCAAAAGAGAAAGTATGGTGTTATCTACATCAGTCAATGAAACGCAAGTCATACAACAACATGCAGTAATAATACAATTTTGGTCAAAGTGCGGACTTGGGTAGTTTTTGAAATCACCGTTTCAGTTCGTCTTCCACCTTGGTCCACCAAACAGCAGAATGCCTCCCAGTTGAAACATAGAATGTTGATATTTGGTTGAGTATAAGATTTTGATGGACCCACTAAACTTACGTGTAATTATTTACCTGCTGCACGTGGCAACTGTGTATGTGGCAATTGTTGCGTGCAGGTTCGGCAAGCGGCTGTCGCTGCCCGCGTACAGGCCGGCCGGCTTGAAGCATGTGCTGCCCCTAGTGGCGGCGCCCGACACTAGCCTGCGGTTCCAGGCGGCTCAGCGGATGCCCGACATCTATGACGTGCTGGCCCAGTACGACGACTAGGGCGACGCACTGCTGCCAACCTCGGCACCTCGGGCGACCAATCGCTCCCCGGGAACTGCGTTCGCCACGTGATCCGCTCTTCTGTCTCCAGTCTTCCCCAAGTCCTCTTAGTTGCAGTATTTCTCAGCAACAATGAAACTGACACTTTCTAGCATCAGGCATTGTTACACATTTATTCTTGTTCGTTAACATGATTTCGAAGATTCTTAGTTCAGTTTGTAACAAAAAAAAAATGACAAAGTGTTGTTATAATTTCGGTACTAAACTTATGCATCTATAAAACATTTCATAAATCGTCATGTGTTAATATCAGTATTATTATGCATAGTTCCTAAGGTCTTCCTTGTTCTCTAGTACGATAACTGTTTCTAGTGTCGAAGACGGCCCAGTTATAATGGAATTTATCATAATGCCAATATGTACAAACACTGTACTTAAATTAAAAATAGAAATAAAACGTATTTTGTGAAAAATGGAAATGTAGTTTGCAATAAAATCGAAATAATATTTTTATGACCATCAATTTCAATAAATGACTATTCAGTCAAACTTCCTGAAACCGTACATATCCAAACAAAGTGCAGACGTTGCAATATAAATTACAATTACTATATCATCAAACGTTTACTTCTCGGTCGCATTTACCTTATTGTATTCAACATCAGGGTATAAACAGCTTTTTTTTTCTCACATGTTGGAGTGCGTACATCACAATCTACAATTTGTTCCTCTAACGCAAGTTTTTTCGTAATCTCCTACAAAGTATACTTTTCGGATTTCACCTGTAAGGACTTGAACAGTCCTTCAGGGTGTTCAAATGGATAATAATTACAATTTGATATTTGTATGAAATTGTGTTAGTTTTGTAGACGAGACTTGGGAATACATATTTTTACTTCATACAAAACTTGAAAATCGATAAACATTATGGAATGAAATAATTCACATTATAACTAGCTAAATGTCCTCAGCTACTGCTTGAAGTATGTAAAAACCCATTACAAAAATGTACTGTATTAAAAAAAAATTCTAAAATTTCCTCTTTTTTTGTTACTTTTAACAAATGTTTTTATATAAAAATATTTTATAACGGGTTTTAATATGCTTCAAATGTGCTAATTTTTACTTTGAAATGCCGTTATGGTAAAACTGGCTGAGCAAAGAAATTTTTCGTAAGAGGAAAATGCTCTCTCAATTTAAGTCTACAAAATTAACCCTGTTTTATACAAGTATGAAATTACGATTTTTTACACCAGTTGAACACCCTTAATATTTGTGATGGACTAGTGTCATATATCACACTTATTCTTTTCACGTCTGAAATCCTTGGCAAAATTGGGTCACATGTTTCTGTAATACGCTGTGTACAAATCCGGCGTTGTGTCAATTTCTATTTGATTTAATCCCGGCGTAGTTATGTTGAGTAAAACTCGCAGTTAAATTACTTTAGAGTTGCCGAAATTCTGCTCTGATAAACAAAAAGATTTGTGGTCATCACAAAATATTTTGTTATTATAAATCTCACCAAATTATTTTGTGGTGACTACAACAATTTTTGCTGCCCCCCAGTATAGTTTTGCTGTAACTACAAGAAAAGTATTGTAACCACTATAAAAACATTTGATGAGGCCCATCTTTACAAAATATTTTGTAGCCACAACAAAACCGTTTGTTCCGTGTGTGGCTCAAATTCTTTCGTATTTAAAATATGTTTCTGCACAGAAAGTGTTGTGTTACTAATCGGTGTATATAATTCCGGAGACAGATATTTGCAACCTTCAGGTAAAATGGTTAACAAGGACGTGGGCTTACTGCCAACATAACACAAACTTTGAAGTGAACTTCAGCGATAACAGGACTTGTAAAATACGTTAATGTCCGCATTATGGTTGAAGTTATCGTTACGCACCAAGCTTTAGCAGGAAGTTGTAAACGTGGCCATTAGTGCAACAGCTGGCCAGTTATATTGATACTGCAGTGTCTAAGCTGGTCACTATCCTTACAGTATCCACAACCTTGGTAAAGTTAGAGGTTATGTTGTTGAAATAACCATACGCATATCCATCGCCACAGCAATATCAATTATTATAGTAAGCCCTTGTTACAATTAACATAGTTGGACCGCACAGTCAAAGCGTTTACATAAAATCAAATATATTATTTCAGGCTGATTCTATTACGGCACAGAAATATTGTCTTACGGGACATAAATGCTTGAATATTTGATTTAACTAAATTTTTTTCTGAAAACTTTTCTTGATGATAGTATTAAAATCTTGGCAGCAAAGAAAATTACATTTTGAACACAACGTTTATATTGAAAATAATGCAACTAACTTGTTAAACTATTTTAATAGTAAAAATATTTCTTTTTTCTTTTTTGCTGCTAAGCTACAATACAATGGTTCATACATGAACGAAAGTGTTACTTACGGCAAAAAAATTTCTTCTAGAGATTAATATGTGTTAAGTGTACGAATATTTGTTTTATTATCCAATAAAATTTCTCTTAAACGGGGAAGATTTGTAATCGCCGGGAAAAAAAAGATTTCTTAACAGATGTGTTTTATTTCTGCTTGTATTTAGAGCCAATGTCCCATTTATCATTACCAATGATTTATTTTTAAAAAATATAATAAATAAAACTAAACAAATACTTACTTCTGGCGATATGCGGGTGTAAACCACCGTGATAAGAGTAAAACATTATTTTACCCGAATTCGACTCGCAGAAGAGTGTTTGCCGTAATGATTATTTAGTATTTGTATGTATGAGTGTTAGTTACTACGGTCATTCTAACTTAGCTCAAAACTGGAAGGGACTCAATGTCGTGTAGTGGCATAGCTACGGTTAGTAGAAGGTCGTGGCCTTAGATCTGGAAACCCTGCACACAAGGGTCATTTTAACATTTCTTTTAGCTCTCCAAAGGCAGTGGCTGTACCTGATTCGTTATTCTGCCCCACATACCGTCGAATCAGGGTAAGCCACTGCCGTTGGCGAGACAAAAGAAGTGTTAAAATGACCCTTCCTGGCAGAGTTGCCAGATCTAAGGTCACGGCCTTCTACTAAAGACTCAATGTCAAATCCAATGAACATGTGTTGTGTAGACCGATGAATATTATTGGAGTATAAGTTCCTTGCATATTGTACGCTACTGGAAGAAGAGCGTAACTGCTCCTATATGTCTAACGGTCTCACAGACAATTCAATGTTGAGTATAGTCACAGCTTAACACCACATGCCTTGGAACACCAACCACGATACGCCACTGATGGGAATGCAAATGTTTTTTCTATCTATTCGGTACAAATATTGCTATTGATTTTAAGCTAATTTCCCGATGAGCTAGAGACTTGCAACTTTGAAAATAACTCAGAATTGTACGATAATGCAATGTAAAAGGTAATTATTTTTTTTAAATAATATTTAATATAACTGAATATTCATAAACTAAAGAACTATATTCAAATCTTCATAAGAATAAAAAGCAAGGCAATAATATTTTTTTTTAATATACCACGTTTTAAACCGGACTAAAAAGTGTCAAATAACTTCTCCAATGCAAAAACTTGCAGGATTTAAGGAGACAACAAGTAAATGGGCCAAGCCAGGTTGAGTGGAGTGAGAGATGTTGGTCAGCGCTTATCATCGAGGTCTTCAGTGCTCGTGAGGGATGATAAGATGTGAGTATGGAGCAGCGCCGGAATGAAAGAGCTGGGGAAAAGGGAGATCCCTGAGAAAACCCGCCGACCAGCGGCATCGTCCGCCACGATTCCCACATGAGAAAATCCTGGGACCGACCCCGCCGGGAATCCAACCCGGATCGCCTTGGTGGGAGGCGAGAGGTCTGACCCCTCGGCCACCGCGGCCCGAAACAAGGTTAAGGAAGAGGGGTTAGGACATGGCATTCGTACACTATGTATATCAACAATTTACATACTTTTTCCATGGCGAGTAGCTTTTAGAACCAATCACCGAGCGAGATGGCGACGTGATGAAACAATGGACTTGCGTTCAGAAGACTCTGGTTGGATTATCGGTCCAGCCATAATTTATTTTAGTCTTCCATGATTTCCCGAAATCACTACAGGATAATTCAGGGACAGTTCCACATTGCAAACCACTGCCACTTCCTTGCGATCCTCCAATTATGCCTCTAATGACCTTGTTGACGATGACACATCAAGTCGTACTACTTAACGTATGTTTCAGAGACACTACTTTATTTATCGTTAAAACTAAAACTGAAATCAGCTGAGAAAATGTGGTCACTAAACAAAATATTCCATTCAATTAGCGATCAGGCCCAGAGGACCGTGCGTTGTCATGGGCCTGTCTTCTACTCTCTGCCTCTAGTTCTCCGTGATCCCCCCCCCCTCCAGGAACAATAAGTCTTGTCTTACTCCCAGGGGTGGCTTAAGGAAAACTTTTCAGTCGGGCAGGTTGGTACAACTAGTTTTTTGGCGGCCACTCCTTGAGAAGGCGTGATAGATAAAGTGACCTAAGTGCTGAATTCTTCAATTGAGATCTACACTTTTTGAAGGTCAGTATAGAAATATTGCAAAACAAAAATCCTAACTACTGATATTTGCAAACTTTATGAGCCAACATGTACCCAGTACGATGCATTTGTTAAACGTGATCTCTTGCGCCGCAATAAAAAGTACGAGATTTCGGCGTCAGTGATTATTCTTCAGATATACGTTAATCCAGAAAAATTTCTGCCCACAAAGATGCCAAAAATTGTCTAGGATTGCAGTTTGTGATTTTTGCAAATTGGTTTCGAAAAACCTACAATTCTGAACTGATGTTTTTAGCGCTGAATTATATAACATGCACTCTTAATTTTAAGCTTTTCAGACTATATATTTATTATTTACATCATTCCTTATTTCTGTCTCCTAGCCCATGACCAATAATCATGCAAATATATTTATCAAATGCTCTTTACTTAACACGCTGTAACATATTTACATTGCACTAAAATAGTACCTTGAGTGGGAATTACTTTGTACGTTGGACATGCGCGGTGACTTCTGGACGTTAAATTTTATTTTCGTACATATGGCTCTTATGAGTGAAAAAATATACTTGCGATAAATTCTAAGTAGTAAATGTCTGCGTACAATTTAATTAATGTTTATTCACAGTTGCAACACACAGAAAACAAAAATTGTGTAATAAGTGTCTCAAAGTCACACCCGCTTAAGGTACTAAATTGATTTTTTAGAATAACTTTGAAAATTCTAAGCATATGTTTAAAGTCACAAAACAATTGTTGACCTCAGTTTGGTGCCCTCAGGCGAATGTATGCAACCCGCATTAACCCCATATAAATCAAGAAAAATTTACGTTCCCTATAGCAATAAGAGTACTACACATATCAACGTCATCTGTACGTTTTATCAAATACACAGTCGTTCATATTTTCGCTGCTTTCTGCAAAATGAAGCATAACAAACTGTTACACTATCAACGTCACGCAAAAAAATAAATAAATAAAGGTTTGTAAAATTTGTAGCAACCATTCTATATACTTGACTTCAGCAAACAGCGAAAATATGAACGACTCTGTCTCTTATAAAACGTGAAGATAATGTTGATATGTGTTATACTCTTATTATTATAGAAATAGTAAAATTAGCCTAGATTTATATGGAGTTAATGCGGGTTGCATACATGCGCCTGAAACACTGGCACATCTCTTCATCTGGTCTGTTGCCTGACGGGATCCAATCCATTACAATTTTGGAAAAAAACTCTCTTCCTTTGTCACTACTTGTCCAGCACAATGGATTCTTTTGACTTTTATGCCTCGAACTATGTAAGGTCCTTTGTAAAGACAACTTATTAAAGCTTTGTACGCCAATTGCAGGGTTTGCGTGTAGAGGCGATATTGCATTACGTACGCCGACCGACGTCACTCTTAACGCTCCTTCGGTTTTGTACCTCACATACACCAACGCAGCATACCTAGATAAGAACCTTAAGAGCTTGTTAAAGTGCTGTAAAACCCTCTCACCTCACTTATAATTATATGAGATAATTCAGCTGATTTTTAAATAATTTTATACTTTTATAATGTGAATATGAATTAAGTAGAATAAGCTTACATTAGCTGAAACTCAATTCAGTGTATACATCACTGTCAGCTTTTATAAGGCCTTGCTCTTTACTTTTACAGTGGTTTCGAAAATATTTTTAACGCAAATTAATACATATATCAAAAATTCATTCTTACAGTTTTAACACTTATATATCATCAATTCTATCTGAATTTTTCTGTTGCAATACACCAAACGGATTTTTAGATTTTTCCCCCCTGAAATATCATATATTTTGTTGTCAAAATAAGTCTGTATGAAGCAAAATTATTTTTTTTACTAGCAAATGGTACATTATTAAAAAAAACGCTCTGGCAAAATTGTGTATCGTATGACAGTACACAGTCTCAAATTTTTTCCAAAGGATTTGGTTTAAAAATAGTCGAGTTATTTGCAATTATTTGAAACAAATGAAATATCATGGCCTTAAGAGCCCTGTATAGCTGGCGTATGAACTTTGTTGCAGCGTATCAGGAGAAAGTTTTTAAAAGAAATACTTCAATACGTGAGTTCGATGTCTAATTCTACGGAAAGAAAACACATTTAAAACGGTGTCTCTCTAGCTTTGATTTTTAGGTATCATGCTTACAAGTTTGGTTTCGGGGCACCATAAAATGGCCTAAAAAGGGTTTTTTTTCAGACTGCTGTCACGATCAAGCATTAAAACAAAGTGGCGGAAGATTATTTTCGCGACAAACTACCGGCCCACAGTAATAATCAATAGAGACATGCAACATTCACGTTATTTCTTGCCACCAGACTGGAATCCAAATTATTATATACTCGTCCAACTTCCCCCATAGGTAAAAAAAATGCCGTGGTCTGCCGGGTAAAATGCATCTGTCCAATAGTTAAAAGTATGCGGGTTTGAGTGACCAACCTGCTGTAAGGCATGTAGCTGACATCACATAGATGCTACGACCAGTGTCATCTCATACTGTAATAGTGTATATATAGTACTGCTAAGTCCAGTCTCTTACAAAATAATAACGCGAATTTAGCAGGTCCCTAATAATCAAAATCTACACGTAGATATGTGCAAATTTAGCGTTATTATTTGACGACAGGCTAGACTTCACTGGCCTACACTCTAAATCTGAATTAGTGAATATTCACTGATTCACGCTGATGGATGGAGTAGTTTCAACAATTTGAATCAGTGAAAGTAGTCACTGTATAAATTATGAATATTCACTGATTTTCTTCAAGCGTGCCAACATCTCACAAGTTGTTTCCAAATAACAGTTGTCACTTATTGTATCAGTGAAAAATTACTGGAAAATCTGTGGACATTCACTAATTAACTTGTGGAATGTTGGCACCCTTTATCGGAATCAGTGAATAGTCATCGATTTCACTGTGGTTTCCCACTGATTCAGTTTGTTGAAACTGCTCCATCCATCGGCGTGAATAAGTGAATATTCACTAATTCAGATTTTGAGTGACTCACCCAAACACTCTTCGTGATGTTATTCATTCCGAGCATTCGTATCTTTATGCCCTCATTACAGGATAGTGGGTATTTTAAGATAGGCCCTACATTATTGGTTGAAAAATGTAAGTGGGCTTCGCGTCTCGTCGACAGCGAAGTCATTAGAGTTGATAGTTAAAGACAATGGAAAATCTCGAAAATATTTAGTATAGTCTCCAATAAACTAATAGTATATTAACCATGACACGTGTGAACAGTTTTGTGGCGAATCACACACGCTGTGTGTTCAAGCTGGGCCTGTTGAAGAGAGAAACAATGCTTCAAACGAAACATAGCCAATATAGATACAAAACATGCAGTTTTATATACAGCATGTTGGAACCTAGCAAATAGTAAACTTTTCCCGCGATTTTCCAGTGTCTCTCATGATAGTATATCGCGGGAAAACTTGACTGTTAGCTAGATTTCAACACACGTTCAGCTTACCAGAAGACTACTGGCTTCAGCTTGTTCTTGGAACTGTTACCCTATTTGACTGAGCCAATAAGAATTCCGTTATTGTAATATTTGATACATCTTATTTGTAGGGACAGGCATTTTTGGTGAAAAGATTTTTGCCCCACTTTGTTTTAGTGCCGTATGTGCACACCTGCATCTCAACTTCATGGCTATTGACGAGTCTTTTGTGCAGAGTTGTTTTTCTTTTGACTGGACCAATCAGTACACGGATAACTGCGACACGTCACGTCTGTGATTTGCGGGTTTAACCTCAAGACGCTGGGTGTTACGGCATCCAATCACTGGCCACAAAGCCGAGATACAGGTGTGCACGTAAGGCAATGAAACGAAGTGCTGATTTGATAAATCTTATTTGTCTGCAGACAGCTACGTTGTATCAGAAGTATTTCACCGAATCGTGTATGTTTCAAAAAACTACAGGATTTTCAAGGGTATGTTGGCACAAAACATTTTCGCGATATACCATCACCTCTAACGATGACACAACTTAGCACAATGACAGCAGCTGGTAGAGGAGTCGGCCATGGTCTTTCCTTAACAGCACAGGTGGTGCCAGAAACTTTGCTAGAACGTTACAACGTGCCAAGTTAGTTACACAGTCTATCGACATGTTGCCTGCAGGTGCCATAAACGTTACATGGGCAACGTTGCAGATTGGACCTTGCAGCACGTTGCCTGCAGGTGCCAGAAATGTTACATGGGCAACGTTGCAGATTGGACCTTGCAGCACATTGCCTGCACGTGCCAGAAACGTTACATGGGCAACATTGCAGATTGGACCTTGCAGCACGTTGCCTGCACGTGCCAGAAACATTACATGGGCAATGTTGCAGATTGGACCTTGCAGCACGTTGCCTGCTCATGCCAGAAACGTTACATGGGCAACATTGCAGATTGGACCTTGCAGCACGTTGCCTGCACGTGCCAGAAACGTTACATGGGCAATGTTGCTGATGGGACCTCGCAGCACGTTGCCTGCACATGCCAGAAATGTTATAGTTGTATCTTTCTCCGCCATATTAGTTAGTTTCATTTCTGACCAACAGATGCCATACATGTATAATGGTAATTGTTTTATCTTCACATGTACAAATAATCCGAAAATTCTGTGTTTTACATGAGCGTTGACTCTATTTTAAAAATCTTACAAATTGTGAAACAACATTGAACATTGTAAAACTGTTTAGTAGTATTTACTTAATTATGACAGGGATGGTAAGCACTTTATTTTATTTAAGTACCATTAATGGTGCAATACCAACAATGGTAATTTTTTGTTCTCACATTTCGTCATCATTCTGACATTAAGTGATGATATTGTAAATACTTGCACTTTGCGCAAAGGTATACGGAAGATAAAAAAAATATGAATCTAGAAGTTTTGAAATAAGGCTGTTCAAATTATAACAATGTGCTAGTCATGTGCTTTCAAAGCGCTGGCAACGTGCAGGCAACGTTGCAATGTGACGTTGCCTGCACGAGACGTTGGCACGTTGCCAGCATCTATTAGGCACATTTTTGGCACATCACAGCACGGTGTAGCAACCTCACAATGTTACAGTGTGACGTGCAGGCAACGTTGCCGTGCTGTTAGGGTTGTTAAAGGCCCTTTCACACGACAAAATTTTGCTTCAGTTTTCTGTCATATTTATTGAATTCAATTTATTGAATGGCATGTGATGCCATGTTGACGTCATAACGGCGGCCATTTCGTCTTTCAATTTATTGAATGTCTTGAATTTCGTCAAAGATATTCGTTTCGAACAGGTTGGTGAAATTATTTTGAATCAAAATATTTAATATCAGAAAGAGGTTTTTCTGGTATTATAAATTCAAATAACATTACATTTGAGTTCTGTTTGCGGACTAAACAATCTTAAAAATAAATACATGAATAATTTATTTTAAGTAAAACATAGCACTAAAATAACGAACAATTTTGTATTGATTTAACGAATTTATTTTTTTTTTGTCGTACACGATTAGTAGATATTTGTAAAATAGCTTCATTACTTATTTTGTGCATCGTTTGTTTACAGATCGTGTGATATTTTTTCAAGTGATCCTTCCAATGTTTATTGAATCTAATTTCTTGAATCGTTGTGCTTGAATTCAAGAAATTGAATTCAAGAAGTATTTGATCTTGTGGAAGGGCAGTAAGGAACCATCATTTACCTGGTGTGATTCCGGGAAACAATAGAAAACCGAAATCAGGATGGCCGGAACCGGGGTTTGAACCCGGGTCCTCACGAATGCGTATCAAACGTGTTATCGTTGAGCTACCTCGCTCGGTACTGGTTGAAAAAGTCCTATAGCTATGGTGGAGTTGTTTTCAAGCGGAGCCAGCTTTTTGAATTGGGAAATTAGTAGACGTATGGAAATTTAGTGTTATAATTTTGCTATAGGGTACAATCTACTGAGATATACTCATCCGAACGTACTCCGTGACGTTATTGGTTCTTTGTGAGCCCGCATTACAAGATAGTAAGTTAGTAGGTATTGTATGGTTGACCGTATATCCAGGGCCGGATTTAACACTCGGCCCACTAGGCCTGGGCCTAGAGCGCAACGTCACAAGGGCGCACTTTTATCGTGGAGAACACGTGAAGAACTTTCCGTCACTATTTTTAAAAGTGCCAATATGGCGACGATCAGAAAAGTTTAAATGACTTTACTTTTGGTCACGATCGTAGAAGAACATGTCTGGACACTCGCCTATCTACCAATGTATTTTGCTTGACCCCCTTGTTGTTTGGCTGTAGTTCGTCATGTTACCGAGAATGTTGCACTTTTTGGCGCTGTAATCCGGGCGGTCGGACTCAAACTTCGCACACTTTTTCCAACTGTTAACATTATAAAGTAAATAAAGATTTCTGGAGCCATGATTTAAAATTGTGAGCGAAGGAAGTATTTCATAAATTGATAAAAAAAAATACGTTCTGACAAATTGTTAATGTTAGTGGGAGGGAAGTGGGCGGAGTTTGAGCTCGACCGCCCGGATTTCAGAGCCAAAAACGTATATAACCACATCAGTGAACGCTCACGTTTTCAGGGTAATCCTCCGAGTATCAGTATGGAGGATTGTATCTCATCCTTCCGTCTCCAGTACTCACCCCTCGCACTACAGCAAACATCACACTCCATCTGTGTTTTTGCCTAGTGTATGGGCGACACAGGTGCGCTGACAGTTTGGAAACTCTCCCGGCAGGGTTGGTGACAAGATTTTTACACCTGTTTGTTCTGGTTCAGTACAAACCTTTCACTTGCGTTGTGCCTTGTTGCATTCCTTCTGGAATTTAAGAGGGCGTGGTACATAATTCAACGCTAAAAGCATTCATCTATAACTGTAGGTTTCTTGAAGCCAATTTGCGAAAACTAAACAATAGCAGTCCTAGACAATAGTTTTAGCCAACGTTTTGAATCAAATTGTTTCCAGTGTTACGAAATTCTGAGGCATAATCTCTGATGCCGGAACCTCGTGCATTTAATTACAGCGCAAGAGATCACGCGCATCGAATTAGAAATTCTGGGTAAATATTTACTCACAAAGTTGGCAAATACCATTATCTAGGATTGTCATTGAGTATTTTATCCACATTGACTTCGGCAAAAACCCGTAGAAATAAAATTATGTTTTCAGGGTTTATTTATCTACCACGCACTCTTAAGTCCTATATCTTTATTTTCTACTGGTTTTTGCGATAATTATTCTTTTAAGCTTAAAAGATAGCAGATACGAAAAATCCGTCTTGCAGTTTTGTTTAAAATGGTTTCTGCCGTGATAGATATTTCTTTCAAAACAAGAAATTATACAGTTTCGACTAAGTAGTCAACTAACTAGAATTTCGTTAATTACATAATTAGTTAAAACCATAGAATTTCCTGCCTTGAAAAAATCAGCCAACGCGGAGAAGATGATTTTAAACCAAATTGCAGAATTTTTTTTATCTCTGCTCACGTTTAGGCATAAAAAAATAATATCGTTGAAAAAAATATAAACTAGAGAGCATGGTCTTAATACGCACGTCACACACATAGGTGCAAGATGTAGCATGATGGGAGCAAAGTGGGTGCAAAATGACTGGAAATCTGTTCCTCGACGCATATCCATTTGCTGTATTTGCGCATGCGTAGTAAAGAAAACTGGTTGGTGTATTTAATTCTAACTGTGACTTTAGTCTATAGAGGTGTAAGTGAAGACCCAACTAATGATACAGGGTCGAAGCCAGACGTAGGAATATTGCCAGACGATGTTGACGGCTGGGTTTTATCTGGGATCTCCAGTTCCCCCTCGTCATTCCGTTCTGGCGCTGCTCCACACTTACCTCAGACATTAAAAAAAAATCACGAGGGTAGGATAGGTACGACAAAATTTTACATTCCTATTTACTAAAGGTAAACCAAGTATAGTTTACCCGAGATCAAATGTTTACCTGAGCAGCTTCTCGGCCTGATCCTGGACGACGAAAGTCGGAGCGGAAAGAAAATTACCAGTACACATAACTAAAACTACAACGAAGTTTAACTGAATGCACTGTGTACAAAAAATCGAAGGAAAAAACATAAAACGAAAATTGTATGTAGTCTAAATAAAATACCGCGTAAACAACGTGCTGCGGACGCTACATTTAACAAAATATTTAACATGTAAATGTATTAATGCCTCGAATAAACCTGGTCATGTGACTTAGGAAACCTACCCTACTCAAATATGGTTAATTCTATCACAGGTTGAAAATATCAATGTTAAAAGTTTGTCACATGGACAATTTCTGCCGCTTGAGCGCTGGTATCGGCAAAGATGTAAAGTGACCAGTCATAGAGCTTTTCTGAATTTTAAGTTATATAAAGTTGATCATTTAAAACTTGACATTGGTTTATTTTCGCATTAAAATTAAGTTAAATGACTTGTGTAATTTCCAAGCCTATTTAAATTAAATTTTGCTACAGTTTCGCATTTTTCTTGTTCCTTTTCGATAGCAGCGAAACTAGCGGCAGAAAATTTCCCTGTGACAAACTCTCCCACAAGAACACGCATTTCCTTTCTAATAAACCTTACCCTCGCCAGCGCTGATAACCTCTCTTCTAACGGAAATCTCTTCGCTTGAGGTTGGCAATATATGCCGCTCTCAGGACGAGGTTCCGGAGTTCGAGTGACGTATAGGCTAATTGCCCTCCCCCTTCCCCACTTTCCACCCCTGTATTTCCTACCCGGCTCGTCAAACAACTACACTTCGTTATTCAATGGCCGGCTAATTGGAGTACTCGTGGGGCAGGCGGGGAAACTCTGTCTAGTAGACGTTGATGAATGGCGGGGTAATTTTCATAACCCCTGTACACAGTGGGAAGGGGGGAGGAAGCAAAAGGAGATTGGAAAAGGCCAAAGGCGTTTCCGGTATCGAGGGAAGAAGCATATTTTCTTATTCGATTTTACGTTGGCACAGGTGCGCTGCAATAAACTTGTGAGGGGGTGCAGGGAGGGGGTGGGGTAGCACGCCTCACGTACCAGGCCCTCGTAACTGTAATAGAACAAACGAATCCTTACCGAAGATTGCGGAAGTTGGGAGCACCCAGAGTTGCAATTTGTGCATCGAAAAACAAATGCCTTACGGAATAATAACGCAATTAAATTATGTATATTGATGGCCCAGTTAAAATGGGAAACATCAAAACATTTGAATTTTTGAGTTTGGTTCACCAACACATAGGCAGACGTGCACCCTACCCAACTTAAAAAAAACACATAAATTCACTTGTTTTATTAACATGAGACTTTTTATTATTGTCACTAAAGAGCTAAAAATTTAATTTATTTTGTTACAATGTTAGATAATTTCAGCAAGGAAGAATGTAAACATTTTAAACATCTTAAATAGTTGCCTCTGTACTTTTACTTCAAACTAACTCCAACTATATATGTTCATTTACAATTTTTCGGCGAAGCGAAAATCTCTTTAAACGGGTTGTCTCATTATTCGATGCCTGACTGCCCGAAAATATCTTTGTGCTTCTGCGGCCTCGCTTATCTTGTACTTCCGTCGAACATCTGGGGCGAGCGCTGTTTGATGGGCCGTCCAGGTATGCCGACACCATTTACCAGCACCAGCACTCGTGTCTGTATGCTACCACTTGAAGTTATGTTCTGGGAAGAGTATTGCGGCGAAGAAATGGTTGCCAAGGCTCCTACCCTGTAGCGATGTAATCGACCTCATAGAAAGTGATATAGAGATTCTGGTCAGCGCTTAACATCGAGGTCTTCAGCGCTGGTGAAAGACAGTAGCGGATCCAGCATACGAGAAGGAGGGGGGGGGCATATGCCTTAAAAAGTGTGTGAAGCCAAAATCGGGGGGGGGGGAACCTCCCCCGGGGAAATTTTGATTTTAGAGATGCAAAATGGTGCTTTTTAAGGAGTTTACACACAAAAATTTTAATTACATGAGTAATAAAATTTTAAAATAAATTATATATTAAAAGTACATAATGCTAATAAAAATTAAATTATCAAAAATTAAAGAAGAAACTACATCTGACCTTAAAAGAGGGGGCCCGGGCACCATGTCTCCTCCTAAATCCGCCCCTGGTGAGGGGTGACATGAGGTGAGTATGGAGCAGCACCGAAATGAAAGGGCGGGGGAAACGTGAGATCCCCGAGAAAACCCGCCGACCAACGGCATCGTCTTGCACGATTCCCACGTGCGAAAATCCGGGGACCGACCCCGGAAACCTTTTAGAGAAGGAGGGGTGCCAAAATGAATTATTGTCACGCCACGGGACAGTAATTATGTCTCGGCAGAGGACAAGGGGTTTAGATTTATTTATAACGCTGGGGAAATAGTTTAAATAGGAATTGTAACTGCGGAATGTTTTCGTTCTTGCAGAATTACGCGTCTATTTTCCCGTAATATTTCTTTGAGAAACTTAATTAAAAGTCTAAAAGCTAACAGGAAGTTGTAAAATTAAAACTGTGATACTGTGAAGTATAAATTCATTGCTTTAATGTCGTAAGAAAATATGGGAAGTTATTAGTGATCTAGTCAACTATCGGTAATGGTGAAGATAACAATCACTCTAGTTGAAAGTTGGATGGGGGACCACAAAATTTTATATACATTAAAAGGAAAAGAACATGCATGTATGAAGGAACTTTGTGATATTATAAACAGAAAATATGATTTAAAGTTATACGGTTTCGTATAATTTTAAGAAGAATTAAAATTAAATTATTTGGTGATATAACTAAAACAGAAGTATGTAATAATTTTGTATATTTTTTATAAATATTTGTGTTTCACGTCCTTTGCACAGTTATTACAATTCTTACTTAAATGTATTACATTTGTAAGTGGTAATTGTGATGTGAATTTGTTCTTCTTCTTGGTGACGTCATGGTGTTGTTGATGACGTTACATAGTAACACATGTAAGAAAGAAATAGCTAATTTTATTTAGGTTTATCAAAAGTTGCGAGTAATAACATAAATACATTTCTTTTTGGCACATACATTTTTACCATTACGTTTTTTGACAATTATAAAATGACACAGGTTACAGCAGGAGGTGTCAATTGACAAAGAAGTTTGCCTTATCGCAACACCCTTAAGTGAGCTGTGTTCAAGAAAATGGTTGCCGAAAATGCGGAGCCTTACAGATAGGCAACACGCAATTCGTAGAAGATTTGAGTAACCTCGTTATCTAATGAAGATGAAAGGTATTTTTTGCAGTTGCTGAACTTGTTATTGCCAGAATATAGATATTATGGTTATGGACAGGAAAATGTCGCGAATTGAATGCCCTGCATGTTAGAATCAAATATCCTATGCATACTCACGCCCCGACTATTTGTCAACGAGTTGCTACTTTGTGGAACGGCAGACAATGAACGAATAGACAGGGCTTGTATGTATAGGACAATGGAGTCTAGTTTGCATGTCATTGGATTCGCGAAATTTTCCTGTCCCTAATGACGGTTTATCGCAGGAAAACTCGACTGTTTGCTGAGTTTCAACGGACGTTCAGCTTATTAAAACGTTACTGACTTTCGCTTGTACGTACAGTTGTTACCCTATTTGACTGCTGAGCCAGTAAGAATCCCGCTATTAATATTATTGTGTCAGACGTACATCACCTAACCATACATGTTGCAGTTTACCACAGTGTTTTCAAGGATATGTTGGCACAAAACATTTTCGCCATATACAATTATCTCTTGACGACCTTACTTTTGTTTATTGTGGCAAATGTTAACTTTTAATGTCAATTATCAATCGTGCACTTATCAGTTAATATATGCGTAAGCAAGAACAACCTTGCATTATATAACTAAACCTCTTTTTTGACAAGGAAACCCCTCTCTAAGCTTGTAGCGTACTTTCGCTAACATACTGTATGTGGAGCCTTAATTTTGTTAATAGCGGTAAACCCTGCTGTTTTTTTATTTAATTTCACACCCGATACATTTTTACAATTTCGTTCTAAAGTTAAAATTAATAAAACTATATATATGTGTATATATATATATATATATATATATATATATATATATATATATATATATATATATATATATATATATATATATACATATACATATATGCACGAGAACTGTACATTATTTTACAGAAAGCCGACACACAATTGTGCATTGTAATTGTACCACTGCACACAGTCTCAAACTTTTTACAAAACATTCTCTTTAAAAATTTTTTATTTCTTTACACCACTCTAAAAACAAAATGTACCGAGCCTGACCTTAAAACCTCCGTACTAAACAATACACAAGCCGTGTGTCGTGCACATAACAGTTATGTAACCGCACGTTCATATCCGCCACATACACTGCTAGCACTTTGTTTAATTTACGAAGACTCACGTCATGTGAAAGGGACTGGGTGTGAGTTGGGTAAGATGACGTAATCCAGGCTTTCGCAGTTGAATTTTGGCCCAGCCAGCCTACAAACGCCATTATCTCGTAGAAGGTTAATTTACGGAACAATATTTTCTGGGTGTGGATATTTTGTGCCTATTTTCTTTTTGACGCCCCATCCCTGCATTTCTATCACTTTTAAAACATCATGTTCAGTATATTTCTTCCTTCTTTAAACAGAGATTTTCATTTTCAACTCAAAATCGTCCTTACTTTATACGGTAAATTATAACGTTCTGAATGAACGCGGAAAATAAGTATTAACGACAAGGGTGAGAACTGGTTTTCCTTGAAAATAAACTGATCTCTAACACGCAGACCGACCAACCTTAACATATCAAAATTTCCATGTTTTTAGTAGTTGTTCTAACGATAACTGTAGGCGACATTTTTCTCTCATGTTTCAATTTACGGACGTTATAAATTGACGGTGTTGTGAATAAACAAACCAAGTGCCAATTAGTCATCAGTAAAACATACTATAAGTTTTCCAGATTTGAAACAAACTTACAAAACGTATTTTAGTCCTATAAAATAAATATTTTTGACAACAGGACATATGATTAAAATACGTTTTATGAGACTGTTTCAAAGCAGAGAAATACTTCACACATGATTTATAATTGGCGCTTGGACTGTTTATACATAACACCGTCCGAATTACTGACATAAACAGCTCGCACGGCGCTCCTAGGAGAAAATACGGCGCGAAGAAGCAAGAATGTCCAAGGAGAAATGCTTGGCTGGACCGCAGCTACCCAGAGGCGACTCACCTGGGAGATGATAAACTGCTGCAACACGTGTGCCTGTGTTGTCACGGATTAAGTCGAGATGAAATACTTCTGTGGTCACGTGAGCCGTATTTCTCACTGCGAGTCCTCGGCCGTATGAAGCAGTCCCAGCATTTCGCCACGCGGCGGCCATGCGCCGCACCCTTTTGCGTTATTATTCACTCCACAAATGTAGGTCTTTATATGCCGACTTATTAAAAATATACAGTCTGTTCAGAATATTTTTTTCAAAAGAGTGTGAGCGATTTTGAGTTAAAATCGGTGACGTAGTTGTTGTGACGGTTTTTTATAGCCGTTGAATTAAGTGACATCAAGTAATTAGATTTTGGTCAGCACTTTTCAACGAAGAATGAGCAAACATGTGTGATTGAAGTGCTTTTAAGCATTAACATCTGGGGCGTCATTTAAAGTGTGCTGTGGGGGGGGGGGATGCCCCCTCTAGATTTAGAAGGAAACGTGTAATTTTTTTTTATGTACCGTCAACTGGGGTTACTTGGGACTGCAGGGAAACTTGGGACATTTTTTCAGGAATTTTTATTTTATATGTTGCAGCCCTGAATGAAGAAATCATGCTAAATATTCAAGTAAGATATATACGATAATGGTTCCTTCTTGTGTTTCCCCTTACTCATTAGGCTGATGCGTGTAAAATAAAAATTCCAAAAAAAGTGTCCCAAGTTTTCCTGCAGTCCCAAGTGACCCCAGTTGATGGTATGTTGTTAAGTAAATGATACTAACGTAAGCACATAAAACTTAAGTTTTTTACTAAAGTTTCTAATTTATACGTGCTTAATTAATAAAAAAATATGCAACAAAGTCACAGCCACCAAAATATTTTGACCCTCCCCCTCCCCCCAAGAAAAACCGGAAATGACTCCCCTGATTAACACACTGCCGCTTGAAGTGAAATACAGATTTTGTTCAGCACATAGCTTCGAGGTCTTAAGCGCTGGTGAGGGCTGATATGATGTAGGTATGGAGGAGCGCCTGAATGAATGGGCGGGGGAAATAGGAGATCCCCAAGAAAACCCGCCGAACAGCGGCATCGTCCGGCACTATTCCCACATGCGAGAATGTGGGCATCGATCCCGCTGGGAATCGAACCCGGGTCTCCACTGCGCCGACCACGATCCCCTTCTACTAAGACATTTTTTTTTAAATAAAGAAAATACTTTTTTTTTTAGACTGGCTACCTAAAAGTACGATAAGTCAATCACATGAAAAAATCAACATCCCTCATTAATCGAAAAGGTAATTCAGGAAAATCTGCAGGCGCCATTGTCGTTTCAAACGTCCAAGGCCTTTCAGAAAAATAAGCAACGTTTCTTTGTTTAAAATCTTCAGTAATGTTGTAAGTTCGGGATTTTACTCAAAATCAACAGCACGCAGGCGTGAGAAAGTGGATTTTAGAATAGGAGGACATGAACAACACTACTGCACATATTTGTAATGAGCTAATTAATTATGTGAGTCGATCAAGTTAGGGAATCGCGGGACATACTTTCTCTGCGTTCATGCAGCACATTCATTAAGCAAACTTTTACGCCAATCAGGGGCAGGTCCAGAATAGAGGGCTCCAAAAAAACCAAAAATCCTAATTAAATACTGAAAAATACTGCCTTACACTTTTCCTATGACAACATGGTATTTACAACACAATCATGGTTACACGAGTATGTGTTGCAACAGTATATATAAAACACTCATTCATAGAATATATATTAAATCAATTATTTAAGGAATTGAGATAAAACGTTCTCATTTCTAGATTACAAATTGTTTTGTTTCTATAATTGTGTTAGTAGTTACAACACCTGCAATAATTTTAATGAAAAGTAAACAGCACAAAATAATAATTAGTTTATATCAGCACAAAAGTTTTCAATTTTAAAACATAATTAATTCTTAAAAGTATTATAGTCTCTTAAAACAGATATTCAGTTTTATTTTGTTGGTAAACTCCTTAAGCAGCACCATTTTGCATCTTAAAATCAAAATTTTTCCGGAAGAGGATTCCTGGGCCCCTATTTTTTGCTTGGGTCGTGGATATTTCTACTTTTCAAGGCATGCCTCCCCCCTCCCATCCCTTAAAGGACCCAGACGGTGTTGACCCAGAGTTGGATCCGACACTGATGCCAATCAAACAAAAAATACTATACGGGTTTTCTCATCAAACTCCGCCACGCAGACGTATCGCTGGCGACGACATTTTGTTTTCTTGCAGAATGGAACCGCGCCGTCATTAGAGATAAGAAAATACCTTATTATATAAAGTGTTAAAACTAAACTACAACAGACGTCAACAATTGCAGACTGTCAAACTTCCAAAAATTATTTTCTTTAGCATTACGCTGCAATTTCCCGTGAGAGGACGTTATAAATCGCGGCCAGTCGGCTACAAAGGATTGCCGTGTTGTGAAAACCGCTTTGACAGAGCAAATAATGCTCGTTGGAACAAATACACAGGCGTGTAGGACGCAGTTGTGCAGACGTGGGCGCGCAAAACTAACACTGCATCGTATGTCAACCTGTTCTATAAGCAAGGGCGTGCCGCATCGTTCCCAACCACAGTAAAAATGAAATAAAATTGTATCTTTATTTTAACTTCGGAAATAAGTGCAAACGTAAGTGGCCTTAAAAAGCCTACGGACACTTGTAGATAGTATCTATAAAATAGCATACTTACACGACAGTAATTCAACAAGTTGTTGTACTTTATTGGAAATAAGGAAAAATCGTTATTCACTTAGTGATTATATTAAGTAGCCTGATGTAGTTGGTTTTTGCTCAGTCTCGTGGCTAGATTAGCCTGATTCCAAGGTGGTTGTCTAAAGACCTGCAAACAATCAAGTCTCTCGTATCTTATTGGACGCCTGAAAATTCTACCCTCGGTTTACCCAGTTGAGCAACTCAAGCTGAAATTTTGACCTTCCCAAAAGAGGGAAAGATTGTCGGCATATCTATAACTTTTTTTGTGTAATAACTTTTCTTTCGGGTAAATTTATAGAACGTTAACCTAACTGCTGAATAAAATACATATTGACAATGTTAGACGTCTTGTAGACTATCTCGTTTACCGTTACTGTTCTTACATATCTAACTGCAGTTAAGTAGGTACTTAACAAGCATTTCCTAACTGATATTAGATATGTAAGAACAGTGTCGTCAAACAAAGATTTACGATCAGGGTTGTCATTTCACGTTTTTCTAGGGGTGGGGCAAGATTTTGTTTTCCAGAGATAGTGACCTTGTTGCATCTTTTTTATTAATTAAGCAAGTATAAATAAGATACTTTAATAATAAAACTTCAGTTTTATTTGCTTAAGTTAGTATTATTTAAATTTAAAAATACAAAAAATAGATTTATACACATTTGCCTTCCCCCGTCCCCCCGATCCCCGTGGCCCCAAATTACGCCCCTGTTTACGATGTCCAACATTCCATCATATTCAGCAGTTTAGTTTAAGTTTCATAAATTTACCCAAAAGAAAGGTTTTGACACAAAATACAAATATTCAAGATGGCGTGGTGGCTATCTCTCCCTCTTAAAGGTGTTCAAATGCGATAAAACCATAATTTTAAATTTTTATAAATTAGTGTTAGTTTTGTAGACGATACTTGTGAGTACAGTTTCCTCCTATAAAACAAACTTAGCTCTCATAGTTTTCTCATAACGGTGCGTCAAAGTCAAAATTTGCTTGTTACGCTGTCATGCCAATATCGAAAATTAATTGATGTACCGGTACTTAAATGAAATATTTCACCGTGAACTAACATCCTATGATCTCGGCAATAAAACATTTTAAAACCCACAAAGTAATATTTTGCATTTTTTAAAAAGGTCGCAAAGTACAGAAAAAAATTGCAAATTGAAAAACTTTTTTTTAAATATCAAAATACCTCATCAGATTTTTTTAAAATGTTTTATTGCGTATCATTCATTTATGAATGATTCAATTATAGTATTTATGTCAAGCAGTTTACCAAGAATATATCCTTTAATTTGTCGAAGAGAAAATTTTGATAAAACAATTTGAATAAATGTTATACCGGTAGTTAAAAAAACTGAAAAGTAGGGTCACGGCTTTTGAATCCCAGAGGAAAAAGCCGCCATGATACGCCGTTCTCGCTCTCTAGTATTGCAGTGGTTTCGAAAAAATTCTTTTAATGCAAATTAATACATATATAAAAAATTCATTCTTACCGTTTTAACACGATATACCACCGTTTGTATCTTAATCTTCCTGTTGCAATATACCAAATTGATTTTTGCCCCAGAAATATCACATATTTTGTTGTCAAAATAAGCCAAAACGAAGGAAATAATTTTTGGCTAGCAAATGGTGTATTTAAAAAAAAAAAAAAAAAAAAAAGGCTCTGCCATTGTCTAACGTATGACTGTTCACAGTCTCAAATTTTTTCAAAGCGTTTGGTAAAAACATATTTGAGTTATTTGCACTTATTTAAAAAAAAAAGCCCATGGCCTAAAGGCGACACAGTTGACGCACGAGCCAGTTTTTTTTTATTTTTATTTATAGGCCTTATTGCTTCCTTGTTTCTGTACCTCAAACGCTGCATCTTGTATAATGTAACCGCCTTTAGAGCACTTTTTAAGCTTACCATACTTTCTTTATTCAGTAATTGCAGTTTTCTTGCACATTAAATTATTTTGCATTGTTACAGTCGTAATATAGCCTTTAATGATCATTATTTTAAAGCTGGTGCGATTCGGCGAAGCGGATTAACTAATAAAAAAAATTTGATGCATCGGCCGGGAATCGAACCCGGGCCGCCCGCGTGGCAGGCGAGCATTCTACCACTGAACCACCGATGCTTGTGACTGAATGGAGAAATATACATATGATAACATGTTTACAGAATTTTTATGTGGAGTGAGAGACTTCGGTCAGCGCTTACCACCGAGGTCCGTAGCGCTGGTGAAGGGTGATATGAGGTGAGTATGGAGCGGCACCGGAATGAGAGGGCGAGGGAAACGGGATATCCCCGAGAAAACCCGCCGACCAGCGGCATCGTCCGGCAAGATTCCCACATGCGAAAATCTGGGGACCGAACCTGCCGGAAGTCGAGCCCGGATGGCCTTGGTGGGAGGCGAGAGGTCCGACCTCTCGGCCACCGCGGCCTTATTTTTATGTGGGATTTAGTGTTATTTGGTGTCAACAGTTTTGTAAATTTAGTGTTTACATTTTTAATTATTAATGTATTTATATCTGAGTGGTCGTGAATGTAGTATTTGAAAATTCAGTATCTCTCTAATAATAAGTGAACTGAACTTCGCTGCACTGAAAATAAGAAGGGAATATCGTGGCCAGATAGATCTAACTTCAGTCCAGTTAGTAATCATATTGGCTTATGAGGTTCACAACAAGGAAGAAAAGAATTTTTGGGGGGGGGGGGGGGGGGGGTGAAATCTTATGCATTGGATGTAGTTTGTTGCTCTCGCACCGATCTGAATACGTTTAAATTAAATCTGACCAACAACATTCATCTAGTTTTTTTTTCTTTTTGTCTTTACATGTATAATGAACAACTATCTGGCTGAAAAACAAAACAGAATGAACCAAAATTACACGTTAAATTCAATATTTTAAGTATTTAGCCTACTTACCATTATCCAGCAGGATGTTTGACATTACCATATTTAGACTCGAATTAACGAAGGTTTTCTACACCGGCATGCATTTAAAAACATTTACCGCCAATGTGACGTCACGTACGAAATGCTCCAATGGTCCTCGTGCATCTGATAACCAAGATTGGCTAGAACAGAATTTTGATGATGTCACTTGTACACTGGTGATCAACGGAATCCAGCCGTGACACTGGGTGGAAACATTAAAATTATATATGACGATAAGTAGACAACTGCTGCTACCTCGAATTAAAATAAATTACCTAATACTATTAAAAACAAAATTATAGGATCACAAGCTACAGTATGCAAAACACTGAATGTAGCTACTGTGACAACACTGTGAGTCATTTTTCTCGCAAGCACTTGCCTCCCACCAAGGCAACCCAGGTTTGACTCCTAGACGGTCCCCGTATTTTTGAATATGAAGATCGTATTGGATGATTCTGTGGTCAGTGGGTGTTCCCGGGGATCTTCCGTTTCCTCTGCTCCTTCATTCCGGCACTGCTCCTTACATCATGTCACCCCAGCAGCACTAAACACCTAGACGTAAAGTGCTGACCAATATATCTTCACTTCAGTCATTATATGTTGACTGTACCACTACATCTTAACATTAAGATCATTAGAATTGAAACAAGGACAGTAGCTCCGACAGATACAGAAACCTGAAGGAATTAGCAGTGTTAAACCTTCAGGCCATTGTTCATCATAGGAGGAACCACCAGGTTTTGCCTACATTTATTTTTGAAAACTGTACATGATGGTTGGCAATGGTGAATCGTGGATGTGTTCTCAGGGAAACAGTGTTTAGCAATGACTGTCCACAACTCTTTTGAGTTGTCTGTGTTACTCTCTTCAGCCGGTACGCTCAAGAGCCGAGGAACGAACACTCAAGTAACAGCAAAATACTCCTGTTGGTCAATTCCTGCAGGAATGTCTGTATCACGTGCGCATGGTGTATAGACTGATATACCACAACCCTTTAAATGCAATCACGCTTCGCCATTGTAAGTTTGACTAATAGCCTATTCAAAGCTAACTCTCATCTCCATTTTCCAAACATCAATTCACAATCCGGTGTTATAACAGTCACCTGGCTTGGTTACGTATGCCCGACAAGTAACATAAAAAACTTGTTGGCTACAGTTGAGAGTTATCATTCAGAAATACATACCTAGCGCTGACGTAAAGCAGACGATGCATTATTCAGTTAGTGAAACAAAATATGTCGGTAAATAAAAGTTGTATTGTGCTGTTCTATCACAATTGTAATAACGGCACTAGAAGTAAAAAACAAGTCGTAAAATTAAATTCACACACCACCATTCATATGACACAAGTAGTGTATAACAAAAGAAAAAAAAACAGAAAATTCAGTTGCTAGGAGCTATTCACAGATCTATAGTCTCCACAGCGCAGTACTGCGTAACTCAAAATGGTGGTGTTAACAGGAATAAACGAGACGTTTGCTGTGTTGTAATGGGAATTATTGTGTAACGTTGCAATACACAAGGCGTAATTTTTAAATCTGACGATGTTTGAGTCTGTTGTGGAAATATATTAAATTATGTATTATGTAGATTTTATGCTGCTGTTTATCGAGGGATCAGAAATATTAAGCCAAAACATTTATTGGAATGTGGAGCTGCTTCTCACAGTAGCAACATTATGAATGTAATTGCATCATTTCTCCAAACCTCTAAGATTGATGGACTGCCTCATCAGACCTAAAATTAAATACATGTAAAAATAAAGTTGGTAACATTAAAGCACACAGAGAATTGTATTTCGTAAGCCTGCCTAACCTACATCATCTCTCACATAAACAAAAATATATAGCTCTCTATCATTAATTATGTCAGTTACGTATATACATAACTGTATCTTACCATTGCAACAGAAATCATTGTTCTCAAAATAATTCCCACAAACATAGGTACATGAACTTACGGACAAGTTTGCCAATTTTCAACACTTTCGCTCAACTCTTCCGCAACATTTCGTTATTGAGGAAATTGGGCATTACCATTTCGACACTCGGGTATGGAAGAATGGTTGTAATATCGTCAAATGTTAAAATACAGTACATATGTAGAATTTGAAAATGTTTCAAATCAAAAACTCTTACATACTATATATCTTTACTGCCATAACATTGTTTAAACCTGTTAAATTAGTACAATATCCCAACACCAGATGTCAGCTATTTTGCAAAAATCTGCGAATAAAAACAGCAGTTTTATATTCACGTAACTTTATTTACAGTTCCAAAAAAATCCCATCTACACATACACACGCACACTAAAAACATTTAACCACTTGAATAACACTCTGTTGTCTGACAATGTACTGTACGACTTTATAAAAATTAAACACTAATATGTACTTGCGTTTAACAGCCGACACATAACATCTGTACTATCGTCAACAGTCAAATTCTTCTCTACGAGATTGTGAAACGTGACAAAAAGAGAGAGCAGACACCATTTTTCATTGTATTTTTCTTTCAAAGAAAATTAATTTTTTTACAAACTACAACAAAAAATTACACGGAATTCATCATAGCAGCAACATGCACACACTAGAGGAAGCAAGTATCAGGAGAGAAGGGTTTTATGAAGTTACTCTTTAGCATTTTTTATTTCTTTAATATATGTACAGTACTGCAGAGAGCTGAGCGAATGTGCACAAAATTTGTACTTACTGTAGGTTGCATCTGGTTGTGTTGTGGAATTAAACTTGTGCACACAGAAGTACAAGAGGTCACGTGATGGGTGCCAAGTATGTATGTGTAAAATGTTTGTAAATACAGTAGGTACGAGCTTATGAATGCTTCTGCGCTAGTTTATTTGCTGTGATTGCGGAGGACACTCAATCGAAAAAACGCAAGGATGTAGGTAGTTAATTCCAACTGACCTAGAGGAGCAAGTGAAGACCCTTTTTACTTTGCTGCATATTGGTAGCAGGTAGTGATACTGTATTAGGGTAATTGGGCACTTGCACAAACTGTACGATTATTATGCATGCAGCTACTTCAGTATTTGAAAATGTTGCACATAATACAAAGCTTGTTACTATCACAGAACCTTTAATACTGCCGTTTCTGATTGCTGCCCAGTCTACGTCAACAAGTGTGATCAACACATACACTTAAGGGAATAATCGCGGAAGCGCGTATCGCGACATTTCGCTGCTTAGAGCAGCTTCCTCGGGAGAAGAGACATGGCTCTTTGCCCGAGGAAGCTGCTCTAAGCAGTGAAACGTCGCGATTATGTGTCGTCTTATTTGTTTGTGTATCTGCCAAGTACTAAAACGTAAGTACTGTACTTGTGCTTCTGTCTTTTGTACATACTGATAGCCTAGCAGCCTCTTCCTTTGTTTTACATTACTTAAGGCAATACAGTACAGTCCTGGTGCCATGATGTAAACCAAAGAAATATTGAACATTATGTCAGCAAAAAAAAATTAAAATATATATTTAAAAAATACTCTAAGCTGTGTTAGATGTCCGTCTACTGAATTTTTTTTAGCAGTACAGACTTGTATTATAATTTCTTTTCACAATGAATTTTAGAGGACAAACTGACAGAAAATACTAATTTTGCTTAGCATTGGATTTTAAAGGTCGTTTATACATAGGTGCATAATATTATAAATAGGCGTTTTAAAAGTTTGTGCAATAGTTCCAAATTACGACTACATAATCTGTAAAAGGGGTGAAAATAAGTCTGGTATTTGGAAATGTTGAGTAGTTGAAAGAAGATCTACTGTATGCAAGGGTTTCATTGTAGTTGGAGTGTACATAATTGGCTGTTACAGCGTCAGGCAATTTCCTGACTGAATGATGATGGTGACACGATTTTGCTGGCCTAGGAAGGGTAGTGTACTTGTGATGTAGAAAAAATTTAGCAGGATTTGCTGAGATAAATTCTCGTAACAAGAAATGTACCATAAATAACTTCACCTACGTTTGCAGCACACCCGTGATCAATGTTAGTTCTTGTGTTTTAGAATTAAACTTCGAAAAAAAAAATTTTTCTTTGATGAAATGACGTTAGACCGTCGGAAGCCAGCTACTGCCCCTTGTAAATTTTACTAAGCATTACAAAGAAATGGTCATACATTATTGAATGCAGCAAGACAGGAAAATAACGTCTGAAATATTGTGACCACAGCACTAAACACACACCACCATTTTACAAAACACACAGAAGTCAACATACCAAACAGAGGTTATATTAACCATTAAAAAATAATACAGAAAATATCCATAAGTATCATGCCACCAGTACTAATTTCTTTAGCACACAATTTAAAATAGAATTATACATCAGTACGTACTATACAAGTAGATAATATGCACGCACATAGAGTAATGAGTTACTTTCAGTGCTGTACACAATGAATATATCACATTAAATATTTATCATTTACTTGACCAAAGGTTCTTCTTACAGTTATATATTTTTAACAGTAAAAATGAACAGAACACAAATTTCAGGACAGTCAAACTACACACTGGTAACTCAACACTTTTAATGATAAAAAAGTACAGATTCATGTACACCATTTATACACATACCTCATGCATACTGCCTGCTTGCATATCCTACGTGTTCATACAATCACAGGATACAAGAGCACCACAGAGGTAGGACAAGAAGGAGTTAGGTACAGTATTGGCAAGGATATTGAGGTAGCGGATACAACGGAGGAAGCTGTCCCATCCAGCTAACATCACAACCAAACAACAGTGTGAAAATCTGTGTTGTTCAACAGTATTTTTATGTACGCACTTATACTGCTCATACCTACACATACAGTTTTGTTATGTGAAGTACTTGTCAGTTCAGTAAATATTCTAGAGTTTCCATCTAAACTTTAGGGTAATTCAATTCTAAAATTTTTGAAGAACATTTATAGGTGCTAAGATGGTTGTACAGTCTACAAGTACAGTACAACAGTCAGGATGTTTGATGGAGGTTACTTTCTGGACATAAGAAAATCCAGATAAGTAAAGGAAATAATTAAATTTGAAGGGAAGAAAAAAGGTTAAAAGAAAATAGGTAGAATATGTACATGTGATCAACTTGTGTGGCCGCGTATCTATGAGAGGGTGAATACTTGCTGTACGTACACACTGCACTGCGCTTTGTATTAATTCAGGTGTACAGGTTGCCAGATGTGTTAAGACTTCAGACTACTACAGAGGAAAATGTGCTGAAAATGTAATCATCACTCACAAACAAAATCCAACATCCACAATTTTAACACTGAAACCTACCCAGATTTCTGTACAGCCATCTTGACACCCGCTAGTCTTTAAATTTTAATGTTATTTAATAATTTTGGGTAAGAACTTCTTAGCCCAGGTTATTTTTGTATTGTACTGTATTTATTTTCTTCCACATTCTAACACCAAAAAATATACTACTTCCACAGCTCACGTAGATATGTAATAAACTGCAACTTTTAAGCAGCCAATTCAACTGGTTTTATCTATTTTTGTATTAATATTTCATTAAAGTTACAATCAGCTAACTAACCCAAAATAGAACTACATCAGTATCCGTACAGCAACTTAACCTATACTTATCTTTATTTGAATATGACGGAATTCATTACCGAACACAAGGAATAAAGGAAAACAATGATATGCGCAGGATAAATTACAATCCACAAGTTATTCAAAATAAATACATTAAAACCATTTTGTACATGCCGTAATTTTGTACTATTGTGCATTTAACACTGTACAATATTTTCTATGCCATTTAATATCTCGGGCAGCATAAAATTACATTTATTTTTACTCCGTTCTTGCAAATAGAACAATTTTTTCCTGGTTAATTAACCAGTGTAAACAATAAGTATCACAGTAATACCACAATTAACACTATGCTATTTACAATCTACTTCTTCAGAGATCATGTTTATGTTGCATAGTTACGAAGTGAATCAAAATTATTCTAGTCTAATCAAAACTATACCTCAACATGTTTACTATGGTTGTACAACTGTCTTTCCACACTTTGACTTATCAATATTTATAACAAATTATTTTTTTCTTCAGGGAAATTTCTACATTTACTCACATAACATCGGCTATTATACAATGCTCACACCTCTGTTTTTACAACTGATGATATTATGGCCACCCTCGGAGAGTAGAGATCTACTGAAGAGAAGTACCTGTTCACTGTCACCAAGGATTTGACCTTGAGTTGCCTTTTCTTTCCAGCCATTTATAAGGGTTAAGGGTAGGGTACACAGCAATTTTCGCCATTATATTTTTATTTTTATATCTGTATTCTATTTCCTCCCTCTTTTTTCAGACAAATATTGCAACTAAATTTTTCTTTTTAGAAATGCTTATTTCTTTCACAAAATCAAAATTTTGCATATCACAGTTTTAAGTGTGACACTAAAACCAACCGACATACCAAACTGAAATAATTCACACTGAAGTACGAAGTAGGCTACAAGGTCTCGTACAAATAAAAAAGTGTATTTTTGTTTGGAGAAAAAGGTAAAATTTGGAATTAAGGGACCTCCCTAGATAGCCTACATTTGTGTGTGAGAGAGGAACAGGTAAGGTCGCCGCTGACTGACGTATGTAACGCAATATCGCCTTTCTGCGCAAGCCACTCAGCTGGCGTGCAGTGCTTCACTATTATCCTTTTTCCTATGTGACTTTAAGCGGTGACCACATTATTTATTTGTGGGCAGCAAGGTTCAAAGTCTAACGCTTGTTTCTATCGTTCTGCTTTTTTAATCCAGTAGTTATTTTTTCATATACAGCAGTCTAAAATACCCATTTTTGGCCATTTTGAAGGGCCCAAAAATAATTTTTTTAATAAATGTGTAGGAACCATAGCGACATAGTTTGAAGTGTGTGTACTTTTTGTAGATATACAAATACAATGCACATTTTAATAGTTTCGTCACAAAAAGAATTATTGCAACTCACTGCAAGCAACACATTTCAAGCACAGGTAGGTAAATCCCTTAAAGTTTGAATTCAGTAAAAAAATACAAAATATTACATTCCGTGGTTTTATATAGGAGACCTTGTAGCCTACAATATTATTATTCAGAGTAAATTATATCAAATTGACAGGTCAGTTTATCATACTGTAACGGTGCACACTCTCTGCTACTACAACGACGTCGTCTGGTACGTCTACGTCGCCGTGTTGTAGGTTATCTAGATGTCCCTGTTCGGGGACGCCAGATGTAACGGTGCCGCGTCTACGTCTCTGCTCGCACTGTCGTGGAATGTCTAGAAGCTTATTTTGGAGGTTATGATGTCCCTGTTCGGGGCGGCAGAATGTAATGGGCGTAAACATTAAAGGGTGATGCAAGTGCTCAACTTGACGCAGTCTAGAGTGTTCGCCCAGGCAAATACTACTTAGATAACCTAACTAGCTAATGAAAAATGATGAACAACAAAGCATCGCAGGCAATACCGCCCACTTTACTCCCGAATTCGCCCTCTAGGCTTCACAACCCCTCTGCCCCGTCCAACACGTCCTCCTCCTTCCGCCAT
>PNEQ01003160.1:43237-77283 GCA_003012365.1 Medauroidea extradentata | reverse complement strand
CTACCACGTCACCAGAGCGAAATCCAGTATGGCGCCAAATTCTTCACTGCCTGTATCATTTTTCCTTTCGTACATCGCACCACTCACGGGTCGAAATTGTTCAAATCTATCATAGGCTTGGTACGTTTTTGTTTCTCAATTGGAGTCGTAAATTGTGTATTTTAGACGCCTGATGAACAACTACATTTACAGACACACCGCGTTCCGAAAAATTCATATTCTTACGTTTACTACACTTGAGTGAAGTTCCTGATATGACACCAAGTCACGTTTATTTTTTTTATACCTGCAAACCTGTCATTAAATTTTCACTGACGTTCGATGGGTCAGTATTGAAGTGTCTGACGTATTAAGCATAAATTACATATTCGACAGCTTGCTTTGAATAAATGCAGATATATTATTTTACCTGACAAGCCTTTTGTTTTGTTAACATTTGACTCGGTTTTTTAAGGCAATGCCAAAGAAAAAAAATGGTATAGAACCGAATGCAGCCCATAGTTATAATTTCAAGAGAATCAAAGAGTTCACGACTTTGACGCAATCAAAACATAAAAATGTAACATACTTATAAGAATTATTTTGGTTGGCAATCGATGCTGTCTGCCAGAAAGGAAATACGATGATACTTGCAGAATTGTTCTAAAAAGTAAACTTACGCTGAATTTCAAAGTTATTTCCACCGAGATCTTACTGCTGGTATATGCTCATATTCGTGCCAGCTTAACACATTCACTTACCATGTAGGCTATCACGTCATAGCCTTGCTCCTTTAGCCACAACAGGATACATGACGTGTCCAGGCCGCCACTGTAGGCTAACACAACCGTTTCTTTCCCCATTTCACTACAAATAAAAGAAGACAGCAGTTAGATATATTCAATATCCTCTTATATGGATACTGCTACATCTATTAAGTGTTAGAAGTTCTTCGTGACAAAAAAAATATATCTACGTTCAAAACCCAGCCATTACCACCCTGAAATATTTCTGACTCTCTCAAACAACACCAAGCAGTCTTTTTACATTCCTATCACATTTACGACTAAACAAATTATAATTTTTAAAAACTGTTATTAAAAGCCTGGTGAAACCGAATCACCCGACTGGAACAGACGTAAACATCTGTTAAAGACAGTATGGATATGCTGAAACACATAGTACTGCAGATTCGAGTGTGTGGAATCGCGTTCTTTATTGGTCTGCTCCCACTTATATTATTTTAACGAATAGGTAAATAAATAGGCTTTACATCTCGTCAACTCAAGACGCGACAAAATGATAGGCACTCGGAGAGGAATCAGTCATGGCTGATGTTAAGGAGCCACCGTAGCATTAACGTGGAGCTAGTTCGAAACCCATGGAAAATATAATTCATCAATGTCGGGACTGCGGATTAAATAAGAGTCCTTCCAAATGTACGGAAAACGTTTTACAGTTGTTCCACCTTGCTAGGTACGTAACAACTATTTTTTTAAATAAATAATTAAATGGCCAACAGCTTAATACGCACACGGCCAACAATGATAATCAAGACTCTTAAAACACCATAATTCAAATTACTCAGTAATCAAGACAATACGAAAAATGAGAAGATTCGAGAACATCACAGAGACATAATGCGTGCCGAATTCCCGACACAGGATCCAAAAAACTGAACCGCCCACGGCGGTGGCTACTTCAACCAATTTATGTAACAACTAAGAAAACAGTTAAGTTTATTGGATGCTGTTCTAGCTGCGAAAGCAACTATTACATGAAATACGAAGGTGGTCATGGAAGTCTAGAACTTTTATGTCAAGGTTTACAACCAAGAGATTATACAGAGTGTTACAAAATTCCATGTCAATATTCTAGGGGAACAATCCTCACGTGTAGAGGAACCAAAAGTGTTACATTAACATAGGTCCAAAAACCCACAGTTTCTGGGCTACAGTTGGCAATACATGACGTATGGTTGATAGCGCGCGGGTAGGATCATGTTGCTGTAGGGCATCATTACAGCAGTACATAACATGTTACTATGCCACACACTACGCCACTAACATACAGACAGTAGGAACAACTGTGACACAGCAACATGATCCTGCCAGCGCGCTATCAACCATACGTCATGTATGCCAACTGTAGCGCAGAAACGGTGCGTTTTTGGACCTATGTTCATATAACACTTTTTGTTCCTCTACATGTGAGGATTGTTTCCCTAGAATATTGACATGGAATTTTGCAACATTCTGTATTGTAGACTATTTTGAATTTCTGGAGTTGCAGGCAGGTAGGCTCTACCTCTCGCCGACAACGAGGTCATTAGAGACGGTGACATATAACTTGGTACAATGATAGGAACTGGGAGAGGAGTCGACCGGGGTCTTTGTTAAGGAACCATCCCAGCATTTGCTGGATTAATTTCGGGAAACCATGGAAAACCGAAATAAGGATGGCCGGAGCCAAGGATCGAACTCGGGTCCTCCTGAATGTGAGTCCAGTCCAGCGTGTTACCGTCGCGCCACCTCGCTCGGTAAATTATGGAGTTTCCGATGCATTTGCACAACAATCTGTGTAGTTGTTCAGAAGCCAAATCAGTTGCCAAGAACTGTATAGGGTTGTGCGCTGGTTGACTCTACAGCCACTGACACGCTGATGTGCAGGTGCCCCTTACTACTGAGTGGTCACAACATATCTAGTAGCCGGCAAATATTTCATTGTTGTTAGTCTACGGCGCGTTCATCAAGAGTGTACGGTTCCGACTATCTGCAGCCCCACCTGGCAACAACCCACGAGCCGCCACTTGTCTGTGGCTATTATTTTTTCCACTACTGAAATTTTTCGCTGATATTTGGCAATTCCAAATTTGGTTGTTATGAATGTTTTATTAATTTCGACCTCTACCAGTTTTATCTTCATTTGGACTGTTTCATTTAGCATTCAAAATTTCCCGAAAAAAAAAAAAAAAGTATAATAACCTAGTTTTTATGTTTGACATTTTGTATAGCCTAAACCGTTCTTCTACAACTGTGGCCTAGACTGATTCGGCAAAAAAGTAAACATTTTGAATCAATTGTTAGAAACATGCATGCAAGGAAATACGGCACATGCCTACATATAGGCTAAACGAAAGCATCGCTAAATGCCATTTAACACGATCAAAATTTGTTGTAGTTTTCTATAAAATTAATTGAATTCGATTCCTTGAATGCCACGTGACGCCATGTTGAAGTCATAACCACGGCCATTTTACATTTCAATTTATTGAATGTCAAGAATTTCGTCAAAAATGTTCGTTTCGAATATATTAGAAATTATTTTGAATGAAAGCATTCAAGAACAGAGACGAGGCTTTTTTTTTTTAACAATTTATTCAAATATCATATTAATTGTGTTCTGTATTCGAATTAAAAGATTAACAATAAATACGCTCATTATTTCTTTTAAATGATATATACAGAAATAATAGAACATTTTGTTTTGGTTAAACCAAATATTTTTTAGTCGTGCAGAATTAGTAGATAACTGTGATAGCTACATTATTTATTTCGGACGTCATTATTTTGTTTACAGATTGTGTGGTAACTTTTCAAGTAGTACCTTCGATATTTATTGAACCAAATTTCTTGAATCGTCGTGCCATTCAATTAATATTTGATCACGTGAAAGAAAGGGCCTTAATTACAATACAGCAAGCTACTTTCAAAATAAAAAGGGCGTTAGTTTAATAGTGGCAATTGCTAATAACATCGATACAAAATGAGAAGCAAACCACAATAATATGTCTACATCTTCTGTGTCGTAGCCTGCTGCAGTGTTCCTCTGGCAGCGTTTGTTCACCAGGTGGAACGAATGGAGAAGTCTATCACCTGCAGAGCGTTGGGAAAAGTTCAGAAACGAATGCCAAGAAGCAACAATTCAACAAGCTGCACGTCCTCGTTCATCATCACCGACACCGGAGCGACCCGGTCATATTGCACGCTGTCGCCGTCGTTTGTTTGACCCAACATGCCACGGTCATGTAAGGCAGCGTAAAATCCCCGCAAGTCTCGCGAATATCTTCATGACTTCATTGACTTACGGCCGCGGGCTGGACGTATTTTGCACATCCGAGGTCAAGAAGAGCAGCAAAACTAATGGTATCCCAGGTACGAGCACCTCACACAACCTATAGGCGCAAGTCTCAACTGGTGTGCTGACTGGTCGCCGATAAATTGTACCTGTAAAGCCACGACTTTATGGCCAAAAGATTTTTACACAAATTGGTTTCAGTGCCTTATGTACATTTCTGTAGCTCTGCTTCATGGTCAGCCCTTCGTGTAAAATAGGAACTAGTTCCAGTTCAAGATCATAGAAAGGAACTTGGAAGTTCTTTCCATATTTGGCAATTGCTTTTATTTTGTCACACAGAATGTGACATAATTCAGGACCAAAGTGAGACTAGTTCTCTACGTAAAAGAAATATTATGATGTATTTGATTTACCTGAAAAAAAAAAACGCTATATAGGTCTCTACATGCATATTAATTGTTAAATTCATCTTATTTTACCAATATAGTAAAACAATTTTTATTAATCCATCAATTGACACTACACACAAAAATATTGTACGAATCGAAATATATGTATGGTACCGATCAGCTGAAATTAGTAAGGAAACACTGAAATTGAAGATAATATTCTGATTGAGTTTAGTCAAAATAATGCTCTTGTCGCATCAGAGGTTTAAACATCCGTTGACATTTATTCCCCAGACATAAAATTGCTGTAAATAATCTCCTCCCGAAATAAAATTCTAGCTGTTATTCATTTTTATTTTGTCTCCACAACCCTGAATATTCTAAATCACGACAAAAAGTTGTAGGCTACATTATGTTCTAGATTAATTATTTCCGTGTCCTAGTATATTCACAAGTAATTTTTAATGTATTATCTTGTGTATTTTTATGACAGAGAAAAATTAAGTTTTAACACCAAGTAAGCTTATAGACATGAAAATAAAGAGTGTCCAATTTTTTTTATTAACTGAAGTATTTCATGTACCCAAATTTTTTGATATAAATTAAAAATAACTATGTTGATGAATTGCGTCCTCTTTCCTGTGCAGGCAGATTACTTTGTATGAGGCCATTTATTGAAGGCCATCGCTAATGTGAAATTCGAAAAGGAAAATGAGTTGGGACAGTCTGAGAAAAAATCTTAGGGCCAGTCGTATCAACTTTAAACTAACAGGCTGTTAGTTAACACCGTGTTAGCTTATTCGCCTTAAGTGCCCAGTTGCGTTGCATCAGCCGTTTTTACTCCCTTATTAGCTACCAAGTAGTTAAGAGTTTTGGTGGTGCTTTTATGTGTATGTTGGCAAGTGTGCTATGTTCACATTATTTTTTACTATTTACAAAATACCTACGAAAAATTAAAACTTTTACAAGTGAGATGTGAAATAATAATGACATATAACATGTTTAATCTGTATTAGGCTATATTGGGCATTTCACTAAGTTACAAGTACCATGTACACTAAACTTAAAATTAACAAAGGGTCCGCGGTGGCCGAGGGGTTAGACCTCCCACCAAGGCGATCCGGGTTCGATTCCCGGCGGGGTCGGTCCCCGGATTTTCGCATGTGGGAATTGTGCCGGACGATGCCGTTGGTCGGCGGGTTTTCTCGGGGATCTTCCGTTTCCCCAGCCTATTCATTCCGGTGCTGCTCCATACTCACCTCATACCACCCCTCACCAGCGCTAAAGACCTCGATGTTAAGCGCTGACCAAAACCTATTTACTCACTCACTTAAAATTAACATTACTACCAAAATATGTGACGAAATTATAACAATTAAGAGTTTGAATTATTCGCGAGATTATTTAAGAGATATTCTTTTGTGATTCTCTTTATTTCAGAAAATTGGAGAACTTAGCTTTTAGTTTATAATCTTTCGTGAGACTATTTCAAAACTCCTCACATGTTTGCTATCTACACAAATAAAGCCTACCTCATTGAACACTTGCAGTGCCAGTAAAATGTTTTGCACAATCATTGAACGAATGACATGAAACTTGTTAGCACTGAATTGTTTAGAAATAATGTAGGTATCACTGTCACGGCGAAAGTCACTTGTAGGCCTATTTCAGGAAATGCATTCATAAATACCAAGTCACGAATTACGAAACTTGCGTGGAATTAAAAATCAACCAAGTTACTCAAATTAAAACCAGTATAAATATAAAACTTTTGGCCGTATGTTTCCCGTTTGAGGCATAAATATGTAGAAACAGAACTTTGAAACAAACCTATTTTACTTGCATTAAAAAATGCTGCTTCCAGTGAACAAAGCACGTAATTATTCACGAACATCGCCAATCAACTAAAATTAAAGTATCCACCACACTGAATTATGAAGCCCCGACATTAATTAACTTCTGTTTTCCTCACATTCAGAACACTACTGCATGTTCGTAACAGTAATTTTGTGACAATTTTTGTCTGTAGCTTATAAAAATTAAACTACACACTTCCTACATTCTTGTACACGCTCGAGAATGCTAAACAATTTGAGATTACGAAAACGTAAACATACTTACGGCGTGAGACATTTATATTGCAAAAGTCAAAAGTGGCTCAAGTCACTACGATTTTAATTTTAGGTGATGCCAAACAAACTTGGAATTACAATGACTATGCAAAGTACACATTTATAACTACCAGTTTCGATCACGAATTTGCTTAGACACATATTTTCGAAGCACAGAATCGCCTACACAGTTTTTCTTTCTCTTCAACCAAATCCATGCTCTTGCACTCAGTTATATTTTGATGCCATAATACCCCAAATTTGCGCAAAGTATAAAATTTGTATTAGTTTAAACCTATTTGTATTAGTTTAAACCTATTTATATTAGTTTAAACCTTCAGTCGCCATTCCGGCTGCCTGCTGCTCCTAGTGTTGCTTTGCATCTCCCGTAACACTCGCGTGGTCTATGTTCCAGACTAATGCAAAATTATCTGTTCTACCAACCTTACCGAGAATGGACAATACGCACTGGCTGACCTAATAGTCATCCAGTCCGGCGATAACCTTCCCTTACGGAGCATCTGCATTCCTTCTTCCCCACAGTACATATTGACCCCACTTGAACACGACTATTGTACGTTATCGCCTAAACATTGTGGTATAGTCTTGATTTACCGAAGACACTATAAGATTGTCTTTAGACTAGTCAAGATAGTTATGTGATGTTTCACTGGCTGGTTCGAGAACATACCAAACAAATTGAAAATGAGCCAGGTGTGCATGATGGTGCCGACAAAACGTTTTCAGCACAGGTGTGGGATGACGAAGAGGTATGGAGCAGCGGCGGAATGAAGGAGCGGGCAAATTGGTAGATCTCCGAGAAAAGCCGCAGGTCAAGCATCGTCCGGAACGATTCACATGTCCGAAAATCTGGGTCTACCAAGGCGGGAACCGAATATGTACCGCCTTGGTGAACTCGCGACGGTAAACATTAATATCTAATGTCTTTATCAACTGTACTTTTTTCTAAAAGTAGCTGTTGATAAACACGTAAGTGGACAAAGAATGAGGTGCGAAATATGACACGAAACTTACACCTCCTCCTCAGCCCCATTAATGTGCCAATATCACAAACTAAGATAAACTATACAGTACACGTTAAAACTTGACAAAGGAACGACTCCTTTACCAACCAATGCAAGATCATTAAATCTATTAAAATTTTTCGGAAAATAGGCGTGCTAGTGCATGCCGGAATGTCCGCCTAACTGCGTTGGATCTAACCGGGGGGAGGGGGGGCGTATGCCCCAGACGCCGGTATAGACGGAGCGCTGGTGGTGCCGAAAATGTTTACTTGGGATCGAAATGGTAATTGAGTGTAAAACATAAAAAATATCTACTAATATGTAGACCTTTACTAGTTTTGAATTTTTATTAACCATATGTTATAAATACAGAATTTATAATTAGAATGCACACTAAAACACAGCTACTGGTAGCTAGTTAAGTACAGGTTTTATGTATTAGTACTAAAATTTTATATTGCTATTTTCGCGAACAGAAAACAACGTATGCAAGATACGTTTATTACTGTTGGGTTGACTGGACTGATAGAAAAAGGACGAGGAAAAAGGGGGGGGGGGGGATCAAATAATACTAAAACATACAATCATTAGCTAAAACACAAAAATACATGATTTTATTATTTGCTACATTAACTGGGACTAAATATCTTCAGTACTGCTTAGATGACTGAATGAAGATGCTTTTGAAAATAAAAAAATTAAAAGCATTCATAAAAAGGAGCACTGCGCATTACTGTTTATTACAAATATAGCTGAAAATTATGTTACTACAATATATAAAAGAATTTACAGAAAAATATTTGGCCAATTATCTTTATATTAAAAAAAAAAAAAAATGTTGTACACAGCTAAATATCAGTTTCCTTTGGAAAGCAATAACGCTTGCTGATTCCCTTTATTTAAATAACATAAGACAATTCGTGCCTGGAACATTTAGCATTTAAAACTATTTAAATCACAGCAGCACCAACAGAAACAATGAATTTTGATTTATTCTCTAATATTTGAAATACATACAGTATTGTAATTATATATCTGGCAAAAAAAAGTGATTTCATTACAAGCCAATCAAATTTTTATTTTTAAACTATAATTTTGGGTGCAAAATAGACACAATTTATGTTGGAGTGATTAGAAGACTTTTATGTATACAACAATGCTAGACAACAATGGGCTAACTAAGGGGAGCTAGGGCGGCTTAGCCCTCCTCCACCTTCTTAAAATATCTCTGAACTCCCTACAATGTGATGTTAGGTATGTCAATGTATATAAAAATGTTATAAATTTTAAAAATTAAATAAGTTAATTATAAAAATAATTTTATTACAAAATAACAGTGCAGTATTTTAATGTCTAGGAAATTTTTCAACAACTTAAAATTGAAACAATTTATTACATATTGTTTTGTGCAAAACTGTAAATTTGGATACTATTAAAAATTTTGTTATAGGAAGATTTACAGTTATTGTTTTTGCTAAGCAAAAATGTCTTTAAACAACACAAATATATTTAAGGCAAGGCGGAAAAAAATACTGCAGTGAGCAGGATATGCATCAATGGTTGGTGAACCAGCTGTTGAAGCACAGGGCCGTGCCAATAGGAGGGAGGGGTTGGGGGACCCGTTTGTCAACCCAGGGGGAAGAGAGGAGACAAATTATCTCTCGCCCCTCCTCTTTCTTTCATCACATTTTCTCCCTTTTACATGTCAGAAAATACATTGGTTTAATTTTTTTTATAGCAAGGAAAATTAATGTAAACACTCACACCAAAGTGTAAAATCACATTAGAAGGGTTTTTTATAGTAATCTGCTATTTGCCATCCCACTCACAGAAAGGTTGGCACATCCCTGCTAATGTATTTCACAAGTGTTGCACCGAGGGCAATTGCGAGGGTTTGACCATTAAGGGGGAGTTTTAAGAAAATCTTATTGTAGTTTCAGTGTTTGAGCCATAATATTTATTCAAATTGTATTATAAAATGTTCTCTTCAAGAAAGAATAGGATATATTCTTGGTAAACTGCTTGACATAAATAATAATTGAATCTTTCATTAATAGGTCACGCAGAATCACTGCAAGAGAATTCTTGAAAGTTAACCTAATTCTCTTGCAATGATTCTGCATGACAAATTAATGAAATATTTAATTATTATTTATGTCAAGCAGTTTACCAAGAATTTTGTCGAAAAGAAAATTTTGATAATACAATTTGAATAAATATTACGACTCAAAAACTGATAATACAATAAAACTGTCTAACATTAACCCTTAAGGGTGCGGTCTACCACAACTTTCATCATCATTATTTTATTTTTTATTTGTACCTGATTTTTTTTTCTTATTTTAGACACAAAATGTGACTAAATTTGGATCTTATTAAATTTTTTTATCTCTCATAGTTTTCGCGTAATGACTTGTTAAAGTCATATTTTGCATGTTTCCGTTTTAACGACTACACCAAAACCAACTGATACACCAACCTAAAAAAAATCACAGTAGATAAAGACATTGCAAGCTACAATGACATGCTCATAAAATTAAAAAATACAAATTACTTGTATTTTTAAAAATAATATTGAATTTTTAAAATTTTTATTTTCAGTTTCAGCATTTTTTTAAATTCAAATAATTTTTATTCTTCAAAAGTCTAAGCAGTAAAGCTCCTCGCATCATACATTGTTAATACAAATTACTGCCCTATTTCTTAGGGTCATTACATTTGACAAGGGCACATTTTAAGGCCACTTGATCCTATTTATAGAGTTTTTGCAAAATAATATTTTTTGAAATCTAAATGGAGCAGATATTATAGAACTTTTCGTGAACGTTTTAACTTTTAATCTAACATAAAAATAAAGTTATATATAATTTTGCAAAATTACTGACTCATAATTTTTCTTCACATTAATAATCAGTCGAGAATTTATAATTTTGAGTTTTGCAAAATTAAGGCTACCAGGAGAAAACAATTTTCAACACGTCTATCCGATGGTTTTATGTTGTCTGCTCTTTTCCAAGATTTAAACAAATTAATATTCCCAGAAACATACAAAGGAGTCTGAGGTCTTAATCCAGTGTTCATATTGTAAATTACGAAAAATAATTATAGTTTTCAGTGTGTTAAACTAGAACCACCTGTACCACAGGGGTATACCAACTGGTTAAAAAAAAAAAAAAAAACTGTCTTTGTAGAATATTACATAATTTGGTACATTTTTACCACCAGAGGGAATTCCAGATATTGATAGACTATGTAGTGATAGCCACTATTTAGTTTACACTATGGTAGTGTGAAATGTAATACGTATTTAGAATATGTCACCATAAATGCGACAAATGTAAAATGTGATGGTATTTGTTCCCATTTTCTTATTGGCTTATTATTTTATAATTTTTTTTTTCACTTTTGTACAAATATTGTCCATTATTACCTTTGAATTCAAACCATGTGTTTATGACAGTTGTAAAAAAGTTTTCTGTGCTCATAATTCTAAATTTACTGTAGTGTAAGCACTGTAATCATATTTCTTATCCAGTCTGAACCGGATAGGTATATTAATATTGAGATAAACATTTGATTAAGTCAGGTGCAGCTTGTAGATTTTGACATATGTAGGGCTACATACGAGGAGGGACACTTATCCACAAATAAAAGGTCCAGGGGGTCCTCCCCCAGAAAAATTTGGATTTCAAGGGGCAAAATGGGGCTATTTTAAAAGTTCTCGTGTCTAACATTGAACATACTTTTGGTAGATTAATATTTTTTTTTAAATAAACACTCTGTTAAGGGGCCTCCATAGTCCCTATTAGAGGTAAATAAAGTAATGTTTCAAGCAGTTACCGCTATTTCATTTTGTCAAACAGTTTAAAACATTTTGCAGAATTGATTTTTTTTTATACCAAAATTCACAAAATCCACAAATATAATTTTAACAAATTTAACATGCATTTCGATTACTGTAATTTTTTTAGAACAAAATTCACAAAATCAACAAACACAATTTTAACAAATGTAACATACCTTTGGTTTACTGTGTCGTGCACTTGAAGAAGCAAGTAGGTAGAGAAAAACAAGGGTAGCTGAGTGGATAGTTATGCAAAGTCGAAATCACAACAGAGTGTGCTGTTCAGACATCGGATTGACATCATAGCTCAGATGTTTGTAAGTTCACAAATCACAATGTTACACATTTAACAAAACTGCACCGTTAATTTAATGTAAGTTAGTGTTTTTTGTTTTACACTTATAACTTTACTACACCTCACTGTACTTTAAAATGAAAATATTAAGTCAAAAACATGTTTCAACTAAATGTCACTTAATAACTAATGTGTGGATACCCGTTACTTGTACGTGAAGTTCATTCGCCGTTATTTCTTAGAACTAATTTCGCAATAACTTGTTATGCAGTGCTCACTTTATCGTGAACTAACTATATATGGGTAAGGGTCGTACGCAAGTAGGGAGGTTAGAGACTTCAAACGATGCCTTTTATAAATATGAAAAAAGGTATATATACATAATTTGAAATATAAGGAAACAAAAGAAAATAACTCTTAAGACCTTGAATATTAAATGCCGTCTAAATATCTCAATAAACTCAGTGAACTAATTATGTATAGAATGGTAAATTCTAATGGTAATTCACCTTACTATGCAATACTTGCATGTAAGAAGGGTGCACTTGTTTATGACTTTCTGCCTTGTCTACTGCAGAATCATAAATAAGAAAAATTTTGAAGGTCTCCGAAAAGGACGTCCAGTAAAAAAAAAACCTTTGTATTTGATAAATGGTTATGGTGGTGGATGGACAGGAAATCAAGTTTCTAAATTTTCATCTGTACGAGTTTAATATTTTACTTCTCTGGCATATGGTTCGGTAAAGTGCTCGGCTATAAAGTATGTTGTTTAAAAATTAATAAAAATGTCACTTCTATTTTACTTTGTATTTTTAAGATTATATTAATTTATTTGGTATGAAGTACGTATAATTCGGGTGAAATAATAGGCAGCAAAAAATGTTTGTTGTAACACCTAGGCGTTAAGGAGCCACATCTAAAAACTTATCATTCCGCCTCGAGAAAACTGTTGCAATTTGAGGCAATTTTATGACAGAATATTACAAATAAACTAATCTTTTTGGTGTAATAGGTTTAAATATTCCATATATGTATAAACATGCTACTTTAGATAGGTTTTTAAAAAATGTGTTTTAACTGGGTTTGAGTGAAAATGTAGTTACAGTATCAGAATTGTTTTACTAATTAACTAAGTTGCGTACGAAAAATATTAAAAGTTTGTAGGAAGCGCAATGGTGTATAGGACAGGTCATGAAATTTTGGTACAATTTACTGCAGTGATGTCACGAAACGAGCAAGATGAGTGACAAGTTGCGTCTGTTGTAAGAGTAGTGTAGTGTGATGTACTGTACGAGCTAGAGGCCAAGCAGCCCACATGTGAGCCAAATACCATACACCCCCGCCCCCTTACTTCCAGGATTCGCCAACCCGGGATGCACACTGCGCATGCGCCAGCATGGTCAAACGGGCTGCTCACTGCACAGCCCTGCCTAGTTCCGACCACCCGAGGCAGGAAACGTGTACACTAGTAAATCTTTAAAACTTTCTCGTATTCCTCAGACTTCGCGATCATTTGACGGTTTTGGTGAGTAGGTAGTTCAAAAGATATCGTAACAAATTATCTTCAATAACACCAGCTGTGAAAATGAAAATTATTTACTGTAACTCCCAAATAATCAGGGATGGCTGCAGCCCTGCATCCAATAGCACAAACCACCACTGGAATAAATATGATTACTGAATTATACAAAATAATTCCCGCAGTAAAAATTAATTCCTGCTTCCCCACTGACCAATAGATTTATTTTACTTTCATGCTCTTACGTTACCACAACTAACGTCCTCATAATTCAGACAAGAAAGGTAAGTTGGCTGTCTAGTTGTCGGTAAGGTCACTAGACAAGGAGCACACTGCTTTACACGAGGATAGGAATTGGGTGTGGCCTTTATTAAGGAAACATCCTGGCACTCCCCTGAAGTAATCTCGCAAAATCATGAAAAGCCAAAATCAGGATGCCCAGAATGAGGAATCAAACATGGGTAACCCAAATGTGAGTCCAACGATCTCAAAATTCAGAAAAATGAAAATCACACAAGAAATGCAACTACATACTCCCATGAAAACTAAGTTTTGAAAGCAACACTATATTTTCCTAGGAAAAACTACAGAATTCAAAGACCTACAAACCAAGCCTCAGCAAGTCTGACAGAGTAAGAGAAGTGTAAGTTTATCCATATTACTGTACTTAAACAACAACTGAAGGATACAATCTATGTGCTGTCTCGAAGTATCTCACAGGTATGCAACTATCGGCCAAACAGAAACGCTGTAAATGTTACAATGACTTCTGCAGCATGTTGACTCACATATGCACAGTAGCACCTTTAGCTAGGATGAGTTTGTTACTAGGTTGCTGTAGCATTCATATTATTGAAGGGGAAAAAAACACACATACCAGGGACTCAAGAATTCCATGCAGACAGTATGTATATCAAAATAACACCTTATCTTTAAGGGTGTTCAAGTGCAATAAAATCATAATTTAAAATTTTTATGGAATAGTGTTATATAGTACACGATAAAACGTGTGAGTATATTTTCCTCTTACAAATAAATTTTTTTCTCATAATAGTGCACATGTAAAATTTTGCATGTTATGCTGCAATGCAAATAACGAAATTAAATTGACTTACGTAAGTGAAATAATTCACGGTTAACAAACATCACATGAGCTACGTAATAAAACATTTCGACACCCTGAACATAATATAAAAAAAAATAAATAAATAAAATAAAAATACAACAGTAAAATTTAAAAGTGGTAAATACATTAATTTTTTAAAATACAACAATAGTTCCCTGAGAGTTTTATTAATGTTTTGTTACATATCCCACTGGCATGTTATTTCACTATGAATTATTTTACTTAGGTAAGTCAGTTGGTTTTCATTATTTGCATGACGGCGTAACATACAGATTTTTGACTTTGATACACAATGTGAGAAAACTATGAGAGCTAAAACTATTTTGCAACAGGAAATTAAACTCAAAAGTATTGCTTACAAAACTAACAATTTCATAAAAATATAAAATTATGATTTTATCGCATTTGAACGCCCTTAATGCTGGGGAACACAAGTTATTTAGTCAACGCTACAATAAGTGTATACAAACGTATGTATGAGCTGCAACAAACACTATTTACCGGCATGGTGCAGCACCTACACCTGTGATAAAGATGCATATGGGCAAGTTTTTAAACAGTCAATTTAAACTTGCATAAATAAAATCCCAAAATAAATATGATTATTACAAGTTCAATAGTCATGTTCAACAAACATATATCTATTTCAAAACTTACATGTCCAGTCACCAAGCTGACCAAGGCTACAGTATATAGCTACACATCAGCTCACAGCAGCATAGTGCCCTGTTTTGATGACCTCTGGTTCACTGCTCTTTTAATCTCCTATATAGGTCAAATTCACTTTATGGTTCACTTGCTATTTATCTAATCACTAGAAATATTCCCATGTAAACCACAAAATAATTGTCAGTTTTCAGAATTGTATCAACAATCTAAAGACGTCAAACAGTAATTTGATTTCTTCTGAACAGACATGAATTTAAATTCCGTACACATCCATTCAATTTGTGATAGCCACACTTAAACCTTAGTTACAACTTCTCGTGGACAGCACAGTATCAAACAGACAACATACAAACATTTACATAAACCCAACAAAATGTATGGAACATGAAGAAGGAAGGATTGAAGGAAGGAAAAAAGCATACAGAAACAGAAAGGTTTACTACAAAGTTAAGGTCACTGTCTACATCAGAGCCTTGGTGCAAGCAAAGATTGGTATTTCCATGTTAAATTATATTTGGTGTGGTTAAGCAAGCCGTCAAAATATATTTTTGGAACAAAAGCACTTTCTGTATTACGAAGAGGAAAATATTACTTTGTAATTGAAACTGTAGGCAAAAAATTAAAAGGTGGTGTTTGGTGTTTCCACATGTTCTTGAGCATAATATGTACATATTTGGATATACTTTTAAGGGTACCGAAAAAAAAAACTGCATTAAAGACACTACAGCAATGTGGAATGCACTGAGAAAATAAAAAAGTTAGTGGTGGCATTTATGTACATTGACACGTGACTAAGCCCAACAGATTATAATTTAATGTGTAAATCCATATTCTTGCTCATGCCAGGACTCTGTGGTAGGCAATGGCTTTACTGGCCTTGGTTAGTTGAAGCAAAGTGACTGCGTTAAACTTATTGTGGAAATTAATGAGTATTCTAAAACACTCTAGGAAATAATAAATTTATGATTCATAATCATTTATCAAAACTACTGCCAAATTATGTATTTTTACAAAAGTTAAATCTATCAGTTACTCAAATCAAACATTGTACAAAAATTTGCGTTTTGCATTTTGGCATGTCATCAGGTTGAAGTGCATGCAGCAGTTGCACCTTGAAGGCATGCAGCTTCAGTCTCTTGTGCAGCATCCTGTGCACCGTGGTTGTTGGTAGCTGCAACTGTCGAGAAGCACAACTGATTGATTCCGGATGAATGCCTGTTACACCTGTTCCACATCTGCATCACTGGTGCTTGGTCGTCCCGAACTCGTCCTCTTCAAGACACTTCCAGCTTCCTTGAACCTCCTGTACCACGCTCTGATAGTCGGACGTGATGGTAGCGTGTCTGTAATGTGTCCGGAACTTCCGCGCTGGACTTTGGTGTCGGATCTGGTTTCTATAAACCACTCGACACACTGTGCCATCTGCTGGGAGGGGGGGGGGGAGGCATTATTTTCGTCAATGTCTAACATGCACAAATGAACAATAAATGAAACTTCAGTTGTGTATAAACATTGTGGCGCAAACCACACCTTTCAATAATTTTTAGTTTTTTTTATATTAGCGATCAAAGTTGTAAAGATAATATGCGCTATCAGTTTTTATTATTATCATTTGTTTATTTATTTATTTATTTATTTATTTGAGTAAGGTAGAAGGAAAAAAACTGCACTGCTACAGTGTCTCAAAGCATTTTTTTTTTACTTTTTATAACACAAATATTTCAATTAATTAATGAAGCAAAGTTACTTAAAGATGTAAACATCAACCATATTCAATCAATTTAATGCACTTACATATAATGTACCCTAAAAGTAAATACCTTTTAACATAGAACCCTGTTGTATCGGGGAGCTAAGAAAAAAAGATTACAGGCGGCCTGAGAAAAAAAAGTTTCAAGTGCAGACAAAAAAAACATAAGCAGGAATTAATAAATTACGTGACTAAACAGACATTACACAAATCCAACTTCCCATTTCACAACTAAGTACGAGAGTAACTTTCTCACTTGTTTTATATAGGTTAGTTATCATTATAGGACCATCATCACTAATATCACTATAAAACACCTGATACTCTCGAAAACAAAAAACTTTGGGTTTTCCATAGCTGTCCAAGATACTGCTTCATATTTGAAATTATTTTGCGTTTAGAAAAACTTGTCTATAGTTGAGGATAGTACCTGTGTAACAAATAATAAAGTAATAAAAGGCAATGAGAAATACCAGTGTTATTACATGAAGCATTTCACTTTATGGGAAGTAGCAGGGCAAATTAAAATATTAAAAAAATATATAAAAACTATCTGCAGGAATATTATAATAGTTATGATGTAGCATTTAGAGAGGAGAGGAGGGAAGAGAGCTTTACACACCTAATTGAAGTGAAAATCCATAAAAGTCTAAGTACCCCATTCTTACAACTACAATTACAAAATGGTGAACAAAGAGAAAGTGCAAAACAGCTACTATGCTTAGTAATTACTAAAACATGTTTACAGAGATGCAGAAGTACTTACAGAATTGCAATTGCAGGTAGGAGAACCTGTGCAATACATCAACCCTCCACATTCTTCCATAGCAGGCTCACCAATCATACATAACCAACTACATCAGCGGGACAAAACTAGGTAACCTACCAGCTACAGTGCACAAAGTGCGATGTTGGTCTCATTACAAACGCACTGCAACTAAGGATGAATGGCCGCCAGACAAATACCAAAGAAGCAATAGCCAGTTCCAGCCCAAACCGTCAAGATAAACCAGTTGCTGTACATGTAACCTCCCACAAACTATCTTTTGATTTCTGTTACACCACCAGTGTGGTGAAAGCCTTACCTCCTTCAGCCAGTAGTGCAGAACTTAAGGCGCTGAGAACTAGCCCATCAATATATTACAAAATCCAGACAACCACCAGGCCTCAATGAATGATACCTTTCAAAATTCCCACCATATCATAGTTTGCCCCTCAGACACTAGGTGTACTAATTACCAACCACTGATTACCACCCCCCATACTGTAGCGTGTAATCATTCACCACCAGAAGAAGCTGGCTTGGCCAGCAAAACATTGCGACCGTGCAACCATGTAAAAAATATGTGTTTTTTTTTTTTGTGTTCTCCTACCTGCAAGTGTGATAATGTAAGTACTTGTGCATCTCTATCTACATGTTTCAGTAATTAAAATGGTGAACAATTTACACTTGCAGTACAATCTGCACCTATGTCGAATAAAATACAGTCAAGTGAATACTTACCCCAGTACCCTACTTGTTAAGGAGCTGCAGCATTTTACACTCGCATCCACTTGTTTGGCAGAGGTAGCTAGTGTGATGCATCTTACGTTCCTGCAACACATGCTTGGTTTCCGTTCCACAGCTCATTTCCTCCTTTCAGAAAGGATGTGATCATGACAAGAAAGGTTTGGCTACCTTGCCACTCGATGTAAGTTTAAATTATGTTGACAATCAATTGTCCAATCTCTCGTTGCCAACTTTTCAACTAACACATAAGTTGCCAACTTACCCCAACTAACACATTACTCATACCACATGCCTACTGCACCTCAAATGACAGCTTCAGTTACACAATATCTCTAACCAACCGGCTGCCTAAGAGTTTGGGATGAAATAGGCAAAATTACCTTAATGAAACCATCAAGCTACTGGCCAACCAGATGCTAGGACAGATGCCTAAGTGCCTGCAGATTCAAATTTATTAACAACAAATTTCAGGTACCCAAGACGCATCTGCTTCCTTTACTGAAGGCTTCCCTTTATATGTCACATGCCAGCACAAACTATACGACCATGACCAGCCCAAACAACAATCACAACACAAGAACTACTATTATACCATAACATGAATGAGTATGTGATTACCAGTACGTAGTCCACCTTCTTGACAAACTAAGCAAGCAGCTCAAAAGTAATGTAATAACAGGTGAGAAGAATGCATTTGAAGACTAAATGTTTATACTCTTTCATACTATGATGGTGAGGAAGGTGCAGAAGAGATAGTAGGCTACAACTTCTGCAAACCTAAAGAATGATCCATCTAGTATTGTACTGTATGTCTCACTTTAGAGACTCGCTTAACATTGCTAAGGCCACTATTTACTTACTGAGAAATGACATTTCTACTGCTACTAACTAGTATCTACAAAACTAGTTACAGTAATTCTAATATCATTTATCAAAAAAAAATTTTAACTTCACTGCTTGTCCATGGGGAGACCTGCTATAATGGATGTTGAATTCTTATTATTTTTTTCTTTCTTTCTTTATCAAGTACAGTAGAAGCCCACTGTTACAAGTTACAACCCTTGATTGTTTCCTGTTTTTGAGTAAAGGGTTATAATATGGAAAGGGAAAAAAATGAAGGAAGGTCATAGACACGGTCTACTAATTTTGACCCCACATCTGCAAGTCATAATTTAAACTTTTTGTCACATGATCTACATTCACAAACATCCCTGGTGCTAAAAGTAAAAGTTCTTCAGTTAAATAATGCTGGAACTATTTAAACAGACTAATTCCACAAAAATAAAAAATTACCCCCTTGGAGGACATTTCAACCTCTCCACATCACCACAAAACCCAAACCAAACGGTAAGTGTGATCATGTACTATGCAGCCAAGTTAACTGTGGCCCCGGAAAAAAATGGGAACTACCCAAGGTCAGACAGTTCCCTTCTTTCCCCTGTAACGCTACCGCCAACTGACGAGTAATGTCCAAAAACCCAAATAGAATCAAGGGTGAATCTTAATTGAAACGGAGGACGGATGCCTTAGAAACAACATTTCCGCAGTTTCAAAACAAGGGTTTTATTCAAAGGGAACAATAATAATACAGCGAGGAAGCACACTAAGTTCTTACTCGCAAACAACCCAAAAAAAAAAAAGGGGGGGGGAAACAGGACAGGACCTACACCTCAGTTGACTAATGCACGAGCAATTCATAGCCTTTCAAGTCCAACCACTTACCATTTTTACGACGAGAGCTGCAGAGAACAAAAGTCGACCCGCCCGAGCCACGTTAGCGTCTGACTCTGCAGTGGCGAAGCCTCGCGCCATTAAACATATGTCAGGGGAGGGAGGAGGGAGAAGGAATGCGCAGCTGCGCGGAGTAGGGAAGGGGAATACGTACACCCGAAGGGAGCGAGGTGGCACACGCGACGGCCATTTCTCGAAGCACTGGATTGCGCATTTAGAATGAACATCAGTGTTCTTACTGAACACCCCACCCTCTAGGTTCGAAGCACTCGGTGTCTACACAATTCCCCTGCTGCCCTTCTATCCTCTTTCCCCTTCTCCCGTCATACAGTGATACTAGCGTTCGCCTCACTCCCCTTCTCGGGACCACACTGGACTTGGCAGTGTAATACTTTTGGTGAATATCATGTCTGTTTTTATTTTCCTTTGGCCAGTATATATAAAACTGCTTACAATAACAATTAATTTTAATAAGCAAACTATTGTAGTTCTCAATAAAATGGTATGACCTTTTAACACAAAACTAAATGTAATCACCTTTTTAGAATATTTTTAATTTAATTCAGTCCACTTAATTAATAGTATGAATCGTGAATTGTGCATTTTACATCTATCTTAAGACACTTTTTTGTACTAAATATTTCCAAGTACTGTATTAACATATTTTGTGCAGGGAATTTTATCTAATTTCTGTATACATAAAATATTTCAGTAGTTTATGTATACTATAAGTAATGTGGTCCATAATGTGACAGCAGGTTTAAGGATTATACCAGTTTATTGTAGACATCTGCTCTTCATTTATTTGCTTGATTTTTGAATCACAAAAGAAACTGTCTTGAAAACTTTCCCAATCTTATTAATGCAGCTATTTACACACGTCTAACGATATTTTCTACAAACACTTCAGTTTAAGTCATAGCATCAACTCTCCTTGTACCTGGCAAAGTTCGCTTTGGTATACGTGGTGGTAACAGTCTAATCATAGACATGAGAAGTTTCTTGGTCAATAAATTACTTTTCCTTGTAAATTACCAAATCAAAAGATTGGTTCTGTACAAACACTGTTCAAACAATAAACAAAATCTGCAAAGAGCACATTATATATTTAAAAATTAATGGAAATCCAAAGTGTGCTTTGACGCACAATATGTGAAGGTGATAATAACAAAGATGAGAAGTGAACAAAAACAAAGTAAAAAGGTATTTATGGAGTCTAAAAAACTCATCCAAAGCAATAATTTTCTTGTTAAAACAGTAACAAAACTGCTTTTTTTTTGTAACAAACTGTTTTTCACATGTGTTTATTTTCCATTGCTTATGCATTTTGTATAAACCTCTCCATACAACACATACTATATCCAAGATTAAATTAACAGTTTTTTCAAATTGAACTGTACTGATTTCACCCAACAAATATAAAAAAATTATGTACTATTGTAGGGGCTTGGGGGGGGGGGGGAGGGAGGGAAATTACATTTAAGTCTGAACTTAAATTTGAGGAATATTATACACCTGCATATTAAAAAAAATTACAATTTATATTTGATAACGAACATTACTACTGTACTGACCTTTATATTTGCATAACAGAAAAATTCAAAACACGTACAGTATATATGTACATTAAGCATCAATGCCTATAAATTTCACATGCTGTACTCCACAAAATTGTAAAAAACTTCTTTTACATTGTGCATGTTTAAAAAATTTCAATTTAAAAAAATAAATTTTACAAATGCAATCATATAAACCTAACTCTCGATAATATCAATGCTTTCAACCTTTATATTTCTCTGATTTCACTTATTAGTGCTACGTGAAGTGAAGGAAGCTTTTAACAATAATTAACCATTTAAAATTAACTCACACTCACACAATTAATCACAACGTATCAGGCAACACACTAACAAAAAGTTCTTAACCTCATGTTTAATCTAGCCAACTAAGTAAGTAATGAAATATATCACTGGTTGAAGAAGTGCTGCACCTGAATTATAAAGCCAAGATCAAAGGAACCTAAAAAAGTTCAAATAACCATTTAAAAAACCCATAAATTTTCTTGCACTGTCCTTAATTGTTTGATACTTGTCTTGCACCAACTATTTGTTTAATATTACTTTAACAGTAATACACAGATATATTACAGCAGAACCCAATGCAGCCTGAAAGCAATTGAATTGAATCTACCACCACCACTGGTACAAGAGAAAAACAGGTAAATAATGTAATATCTTTTTATTCAGACAACACTACACTAGCAGAAAATTCTAATTTTTACAGCACTGTACAGTAACATTGCAATAAATCTCTTGAAAACAAATACTAACACAAAGTAATAAACACTTGTTATTTATATATAATACAATACATAATTACAGTACCTTAGTAAGAAATACTAACATAAGTACAACTACATTCTCAAAAAAGTGAAACTCTACAAAAATGCACTTCATATTACCACAAAACAGTCTATATTGAGACCAAGAGTTAAGTTTTTGTTTAATTTTGAAGGCGAAATTGGACACAGTTGCAGACATGATTTAATTATTAAGTCATGCAATGATCTGAAATTCTGTGCACAAATATACACACACACATACACACACTTTCATGTACGTACAAATTAACACGCATACTCGCAAACTTTTATGCTCGTAATATAGAATTTGCTAATGATGTAGCCAAGTTTAGTTAAAAATGACTAGATTATGAACCTTCATCCATCACAGTTTTGTAAATCAAAGTAAGCAGAATTACACTTTAGACCAAATATAACATACAATTATTGCTGAAAGTTTATTCAAAGTTTTAACTGTGTGAATTATGTTTCTCCGACTCTTTCCCAAACTGGAGACTAATACAACATCAATATCAACTTAGCCAGGATTTCTTCAACTACTTCACCTGCAGCACCCAACATATAAATACTGAAAAATAAACACAACATAATTAAAAACTTGCTCTATTGTTATTAAAATGAAACACCTGCAACTACAAACATAAATGGTAGGCAAGAGAATCTCTGGCTCAGTTGCAAGTACATGGAGTAGTTCACTGACAGCTATAAATATTTAACACAGTTCCCAGAGGTAAAGTTGTACATTAGTTTCATGTAACTGGACATACAGGACATCTTAGGATCTGACATCAAAGCAATACAACTGCAAACTGATTATCACAATAGGACTTCTAAACATGATGAGATAGGCAAAATATGAGATAATTTAGGTGTTAATGCATATCATGCAACACAACGGACTTTGGAAACAGACAGTGAAAACGACCAACTACTGCTGTACAGCTGCAACAATTACAAAATATGTAACATGTTTATTTTTACGTGCTATTTAATTTACAAACTTACTAAGGTTATACAAAATACAGTAATCCCCAAGTAATGAAAGGGTTACGTTTTGGCGGACGTTTCGTAACTCAAATTTTTCGTAAGTCGAACTGTAGGTTTGGTACTTAAGAAACTTTGCAAGAAACTAGAAATATTTAAATGTGTATAAATGAAGAAACACCTCTCTCCATCTTTTTTCAAGAGACAAATGAGAAAAAACGATGCATGCGAGAAAAGGAAACATACAGGAAACAACCTCACCACTTCTTCACAAAACACTTAAAACATAACCTCAAAGAAATTTTATCAACAGTATAAGAAAATTTACACTTTAAGCATGTGTGGTGGATATAATTCCTGTTCCATAAACAGAGATAAATCTGATTTGCCTTTTGTTTTAATAATGTCGAAGGTAGTACTCCCAAGATACTCAGTGATGTCAACACACTTCCCACGGGCTATTTCCCTAACTCCTTTATTATTTACAGGCATTCTTCAGTTGTATTTTATGAGCAACAGCATTTTACATCACTAATTTTAAACACACATTAATTAAAATACGTCACATGCAAAAATACTTACAAACAAAACGGGAAACGAAGCAAGATTGAGATACATACAATAAGTAACCTGCTGTAATTAGTTTAGCTCTCTTAATCACGTCACCAGGGTTTCCATCACCGCGGTCGAAAGCTTGCAAGAAATTAGGCTGGTTCACACTTCACTTGACGCGGACATTAACGCATTCCGTGCTAACCTAGTGAATTTTCGTATAGGCGTATTGTCACTTGAGCGAGACAGTCGGCTGTGTTCAAAAGTGAACAAAATGGAAGAATAAAATTCCCTACGCACTTTAATATTTTTTACTAAACTTTATTTAATTTTAATTACAGATGAATGTGTAAAAAGGCACGTCTTTACACTTGAGCAGAAGTGAACATCCACACAATACTGTGGTGGCACGAGCAACCATCTTCGTGCAGCGACGACGGAAGTGACGATACTGGCCCCACTAATCCAATCACAATGTTCCACAAAAAAAAATAGTAATCTGATCAGTTCTCATATATGCTCCGGTCTCAGCGGTGAGTTACTCTTATCTCAGGGTACGTGGTATCGAAGGGTGGACGCATGCATAACGGCATTCAAACACGTGGTTAGATCAACAGCCCATATTTATTACTTTTTTGTCACAAAACTCACGCAACCGCACTTACATCGGCACGTACAAACTTATTGTACAACATAACATTTAACTGAAAGAGAACTGAACTACATAAAATGAAACCCAACTCAAAAAAAGAAGAGAAAAATAGCACATGCTGAACTTAAATCATAACCGATAGTGGGCCGGCCACACGGTTGATACTGCTGTAAATTCACATCAAACTATCAAAATAATCAAAGCTGGTTAGTAATGAAGAGTTCTAGCAAGTCTTTTCACCGCCTTCCATTGCGGCCCCATCTCTTCCGATCGCGTCTCTCGGCTTACCAGTGCTAACCTCACACAACGCGGCACACGTCTGGCCTCCTCGGCAGTCAAGAACAAAAGCGACCAGCTACGGCAACCACAATGGCGTCCTCAGATACCATGGTGGCCCACCTTCCAGTTAAATGTTTTATAACCTTCTAGCAAGATTAAATAACCGGTCTGGATACAAATTAAACAAACTAAAACCACCGAAAAATCGGCATAATTCTGCTGAACTTAATGACGTATTTTAACGTTTTAGTAAATAATTATTACAATAAAAATTATATTAAATAAAATCTTGGCATCGGACATTGCCGGCTGTACACCTTGCAATACCCTCTGTGAACCCCCATCGGTGTCGCCCCCGTGGCACCATGGCCGGGCTGGCTGAACTCATCTACATATTTTCAAAGTAAATACCAAAACTTGCCAACTGAAATAACTTTTAAAGGATCAATTTCTCGTAAAATGTCCAAGAGTCCAAAGTTGCTTGAAATTTTATGCTGTTTCAGAAAAGTCTACACAAGACAAATTTATTTTAAATTCACGTGCAGTCGTGAAAATAGAACTCAGAATAATTCAAACTCCAGACTTGAAAACACATTATTTAGTATTAAAATGAGTAAACTTATCACTAGCAGTTGCATCCAGACGCGGTTTTTCGTTACGGTACTCTTTCGCCAGGCCAAATAGCGATTTTACATTTAGAGCGCGTTTTCTATGTGATTTCTTGTTCAGCAAAATTATAACCTTTACATTATTCAACCAAATTACTTACTTAGAAAATTATTAAGCTTACGACAACAAACACAGAACCCTCATATTGAAACAATTACTACTGATTTACAATTGTAGAAACACTAGGATTTTAATCATTTACAGGCAATATCTTAAAGTAGAGTGGCCGGGCAACACACTGGGGCTTTTGAAATTAATGAATACATCATCCCTGCCCTACACCTAACTGATACTAGGTTGACCAGCTCTTGGTTCTGAAGTGTCAGTAACACTGGCTAGCATTATTTATGCAAGCAAATAAACATTAACAGAGACTGAGCAAAAACCTTAGAAATACAACTGACTTATATTGAAAAAGTATACCCCAAGCGCAGGCTGGTCGCTTCACAATACCGGTACGTATCTTACTGAAAAACAATTTGTTCTGTATCGAAAAATTTTAGTTATTTTCATTAGTGGCAACATGTCTACATACTATTCATACTATTCATCCTAGGAAAAAGCAATGCAATGTTTGTGTTTACAAAACAGTTACCGTTTGCGAATTGTTTCTTGAAATCAGATGAACAACAACAGTTAAATATTTGAAATAATAATAACAGTGAAATTAGCCGTCAATAAGTGACATTGTTTGAAACATCTGTATGATCAATGTGGAAAATTGATGTATTTTGGAATACTGCATGTGTTTTTTTTACATTGGTACACTTCTGTCTCTGTGGCCACATAAAGTATTCGTGCACTTTTTTTCCCCTAATTTTTTTCTTTTTTTGTAACAGCAAATTTTCGTAAGCCACAGGTTTCATAACTTGGGGAACTACTGTACCACTATGCAGTCCCCTCAAAATCAGCAAGAATTTGTGGAAGCATTAAAGTGAGTTCAGATGGTGGAAATTGGACAACATGCTCATTGCCCTATGTTAGACATGTACCTAACTCATCCAAGACCATCCATACATGAGCACAATCTGAAGCCATATTTTTGATACAGGAGGAAAACTGTATGATCGCAAAACTGATCTCCTGACACAAAGACAGCTTTTCATCACTGTCTGCTTATTACAATGTATTTAATGTTCTGTTTACAGTACTATTCGTATTGCAACTGTGGTTAATGTAGCAGCTGTAGTGCTCGTCTCCAACAGGATGATCCACGTCTGATCCCTGACTGGGTCAAGCCCAGATTTTTCACTAGTGGGTTGTGTAACAGACATCATTGACTGGCTGGTTTTCCTTGGGATGGGTACTCTGGTTTTTCCCTCCCTTATCATTCCATCGCTAATCATTAAGGCTTTGTTTTGTATCACCCTAAGGCAAAGCAGATGCCTACAGGCTCTCAGTCTCAGCAGTTTGCTCATGAACAATCTCCCATAATGTACATAAAAAAATTACAATTTGTTTGTGTCTAAACCATATGTATTAACTTATATTTACATTTAAAACACTTAAAATTCATAGTAAATACTTACAAAAGACAAGATTTAACTTTCAATAAACTATCTGAAAGCCTAAACTTCCACAAAAAGAAACTTAAATCACCTAATATTTATGTGATAAAGTAACTTCATATCATTGTAAAATAACTATTGTGCCATGTGTTTATGGTTGTCTAGTTTTCTGTTAAACTAATTTACTTCAAATGGTAATACATATTATATTTGTTTGCTATGGAGAAAGTAATTTAGGATGATTGTGCTTAGGCGAGGTGCTGTTTATGTGACCTTAGAAATTATAATTTGTCTGTTACGTGTATCTAGTAGTGACACAACTGCTTACCAGTTCAAATTAATGCAGTACATTTTTATTAATTGAAGCATCTTCCAATTAGAAAACTTGGACAATAGAAGGAAAAAATGACACAAAACTGTAAAAAATTAATAAGCTAATTAATACTTAACTGGAGTATTTTATACGTACCATTAGTGGAGAGAAAAAATGTTTGTTGTAGTGTGGAGAAATCAATATTTTTATTGCTATTACAAATTGCTCAGGTTCGACAGGTTGCTGAGAAAGTCTTCTGGTGTCAGGATGTGCGATGAACCTGTTAATAAAACAGTTTCAACAAATGCCATACAATTATTGTACAGAACATAATAAACTATATATTACAAAAAAAAAATGATATTGAAAAAAGTACAACTGCATAAAAATATTTTTTACTATGTTATTATTACTGCACAATTAGTACTCCGAAATTATTTATATGTTTGGGTTCCTTTTGCGGTGGGTTGGTTAAGTGTGGATATGGATGAAAGGGTTACATTTATGTACAGTACCATGTAAGCAATGCCAAACCAAAATTTCTACTCTCAGTTTTTTTCTTCTCTACATTCAGTATTCAGAACTTCATATTTAAACATCATTGCCTTATTTCAATAATCCAGAAATAAAAACTGCAGCTCTATTGCAATTATTTTGCATATTCAACTAAATATCTGTAGCTATTAAATTACATACACTCCAACTGTGGCTTCCTACCCATGAAGAAATGAGATGCAACACAAACAATTTAAAAATTGATATATAAGAATGGCGGGAAATAGGCCGCTAGGCTAACAAAGTAATGCAACAGACAGAAGTACAAGTATCAACTGTAAGTACTTGTACTTCTGTCTGTTACATTACAATTTAAAATTGACTAATTGATCCACAGTTTTACAAATTTTTACCAGGAATATAGGCCAAACACACAGATGGCATGTCACAGCACATCACAGATACACACACAGTAGAATCCTGTTAGTATAATGTTTCTCAAGGGACCGAAAAAAATGTTTACATTATAAATGGGAAAACATTATAACAGGGTCATTTCTTACTAAAAATCTGTTTTAGGGACCAAATAAAGGTAGCATTATAACCTGGAAAACGTTATAAGTGGGAACACTATAAGAGGGTTCTACTGTATTACAACAAAACCTCTATTTAAAAACATTCTATTTACTGAAACACCCTATTATTAAATGAACATTTTGTCCCATCAAACCTCCATTAGAACAATCCATTTTTAACCTCCAAATATCAGCATTTATTTCATTCGAAACTGTAAAATTCTCTTTACAATGAATGACTATTAAAAAAACATGTGTAAATTATATTCTACAAGCAACTATATTTTTTTAGCCCTCGCGCTGAAAATATACAACTACTTAAGGACGTTGGACCCGTAAAAGTGCAAAATTTTATATTTGTGCCAAACACTGTTCAACTTTTACACATCAGATAACATGTCATTTCCCCAAATAAAAAAAAATTAGGTCCCACAGTTTTAGCATTATGACCTATCAAAGTCACAAAATGGCAGTTGCGGTGTAGCCAAAATAATAAAAAATAATTAACTTACAGAAACAAGATAATTCATATTGATTCTTAATGATGTGAGCTACTTCAAGACACTTTTCTGAACACAAAGCGATAACGTTTTGTATTTTTAAAAAATTGATGAAAATGAGTAAATTTTTGCATAACTTTGACTTTTGGCTACTACTGAAATTTTTAAAACTAACTTTTGTCAACCATGTCGTAAAATGCATTGATACACTAACTATCAGTTCCTGTAATTTTGAATATATTCGTTTATTACTTTTTTTGATTTTGGCTACACCGCAATGACCATTTTGAGAATTTGATGAGTGATTATGCAAAAACTATGGGACCAAAATTTTTTTTATTTGGGAAAATGACATATTATCTGAAGTGCAAAAGTTTAACAGTGTTTGGCACAAATATAAAATTTTGAATTTTTACGGGTCCAACGCCCTTAAATGCACAGAATCAAAAACATTAAATACAGTAAACCTACACAACACTTATTCAGCTCCATTGATTCATGATACATATACAAAATACGAGCATGCATATTAAGCTTTACTAACTTCTATGTTTTCTGTTTTTTGTTAGATTAATTTACCTGAAATTTTTTGTTTGGTTACTTTAGGTAAAGTTACCTAACAAAAAACTTTAGGTAAGGTTACCTAACAAAAAACTTTACGTAAACTAACCTAAGCTAATAAAAAACGGAAAAGTTCAAAGCTAGTAAATCACAATTTTCTTTACTATGGCCTGTAAAATGAATGTAGTTTGGCCAGTGTATGTACTATGAACAGCTATTCTTGATATTTACCTTCCAAACATACAAACTGCTCTAAAATTAACTCTCTCAAGGTATGTGGTGAAGAACTTGGTGTTAACCCTGATACTCTAAAAACGTGGCAACTAAACTTTGAAGCTGTGTGTGCCGGGTATAATATTCAAGACATTTTCAATTCTTTATAATCTATAAAACTAAATACTGTAGCAAGTCACTTCAGTAATTTGTATCTTTTTGGTTGCCTCCATAATTGCCAGGCTATACTGAGAGCTGGCAAGAGAAGTTTCGTAGTTCACATGAAATTCTACGTCAAGTAGAACTCAGCTGTACAAAACCTCTTTTTAACAAATCTCCTTACAACAAACATGTCACTTTTTGGTCCCTTGAGTTTTGTTTCCTGTGAATGGGTACATCTCTCAGAAAATCCAACAGAGAAGTTACCCTTTGCAACAACATAAGTTTTACTCTAATACACCTCAAAACTGCATACTGTACCAATCACAATCATGATACTAGGACTTAAAAATCATATGCAGTATATGGCCGACTATTAGCGAAGCAATAAACTGTACCTGGAGGATCACAGAGAACAGACTAATCATATTAAAACATGTGCACATTGTTTTGACCATCACAAAGCTTTAGCACAAAGAAGCCAATCAGCACTCACCAATGATCACCTCCCAGTTCTTGACCGCATTGGTGACTTCGTACGCACATCGTATTTCTGAAAAGCAGACTCCGCCTACGATGAACACCAATAATCTTGGAACATTTTTTACTGTCTGCTGACCCTTGTCCTTGTGCCAGTGACCGTACCTCACGCTAAAAATAAAACAAAATAGATTTCACAAAAAAAAAAAAACATTACTTCCTTGTTTCTGTATCTATAAGGTACATTTTGTAGGTAACATTAAGAATTTAAAATCCACATGGCGTACTCCACCTCAGGCAGGGTCGACGTGAAAGAGAAACATCAAGGTAAAGCTGATCATTCTACCAGATACACAGAGTGGTCCAGTTCATCCAAAAATGAATGAGGTAACAACATGGGTGCAACAGAATGCAATGGCTCGGAGCAATTTGTAAGTCAGTAATATTTATTTCACGACATAATGCCAACATACTATATTTTGTGCAATGATAAGTGGTTAGGCAGGGCTCAAACTGAAATATGAACACAACAATCGTTACTACTGCATAAGGAGATTAAATTTTCTAAAAGTACACTTTAAAATAACCATGCTGATGTGACATGTACGAGGAACCCAAAATGTAAGGAAGATAGATAGTGTAAAAATTAATAAAAAAACAAATTTATGTATGAACAATTTGTCAGCTGAACAGTACCTTCTGCATAAAATTAAAAATATGTACTGTACTATTTTATGAAAATCTGCCAAGGAAAAAGGTGCTACTGTTGTCCCCATTCCAAATTTTATTACAGTACCTACAACAAACACCTATATAAAAATAACTACCTAGTAAAAATTTTAATTAATTCTACCCTACTTTGTGTTAGAAGAACAAAATAGATACACACATACGTGTTTTATGATCATACTTCAACTGCAATAGTACACACTTTTTTCCTTTTAGAGTTCATACCTTGTGGGAGCATGGTAGCCTGATGTTGCAGCTCTGCCAGCAAGAAAAGGGAAATGTTTCAAGTCTAGCTTATCTTCAATGGCTTCCTCCATTATATCCTTGATAATTGGTGTCCATCGTGACATCTGATAAGTCTGTTCTGTTATTCGTTCCTTGCGAGGTACCTGATAGATCTTCTTGCGGTTACCCTAAAACATTGACAAATGAAGAGGACTGTAATGACTGGTTAACCTTAAGCATACCTTCTATTTTGGCAGTATTCTTATCTCAAGGATCTCAATTCATGTCATACGGAATTCCATGAACTACTTGATTTATAATGTTCTAAAGCACAATATGAAGAATGTGCTCAAAACTCTAATTGAAGAAACTTTAATTAACATACCCGCTTATGTATTTCCAATAATTTACACAGCATTTTTAACTGTTACTACATCACAACATAACACAATCTTATCTTATAGGTGGCTTGGGAAAATGTCAGCACATTTCAAAACCTAAGTTATGTTATTTCCTTTTAGATAATTTATAGTTTCTAACACTTTTTAATACAAACACAGCAACATTCACAAAAATCAAAGTCTCCATATTGTTCCATACTCAAAAGTTGATGTCCGAGTTCACAATACATTATCTTTTTCAATTATTATTTTAGACAAGATGGTCTTAAAAGTGCTCACTTTATCGCGAACCACCTATACCAAAGTTACCCATGCTCCCAGTGACATTACATAACAACATACTACCACTAACTTCCTACCATACAGTAGTTAAATTTACCCATTTCACAGAATTTTGGCCGCAAATGCTGCATTTTAAACTTTACTATTTACATCAAATAAAAAATAAATTACAAAAATTATGCTCACATCAACAACAACATTCAACCCCAGGTTAGCCATGTTGATGATGGCCTGCTTCTCCTCCATTTTTATTTGTGCATGTTGGACCAACTTTGTCAGGCTCTCGTCACTAATACCATTCTTTGAGATTATATACAAGGCAATAATACGCATCTTGTCAAAATTGGTGACGGCCTGGTCGAGCAGGATAGGCACAATATTTCGCATGTGGTCTTTAATGCGTTCTCCTTCTGCATCTGTCCCCATAGCAAGGTCCTAGATCATACCAAAAAAAAGTTAATCTCCACTGTCAGGACAGCAAGTACTGTATGTACACTGCAATGTTTCAAAGCCATTTCTGAGGTCGTAAATACACATAATGAACATACAGAAAAAATCTATTAGAAAATAAAAATTTTCACAGCTTATGACGACTTCTTACCGATATATAATGTACTAAAAATTAATAAACCAAACAAGAACATACAATAACCTCAGAAAACTGGTATCTCAAAATTATTTTGTAGCATCATTATGCAAAGGGAAAAGCAGGGAACAATTATGTAGCTTAGGCTCAGTTCATGATTGCTAAGCTGCAATTCGTTAAAAATCAATCAAAAGTATTAATGTAAAACCATACATTTTGCTGAGTCTATTGAACAGTATCATCAAAAATTTAAGCCTAGAAAACTGCAGGACTAAATTTCATTGGAAATACGTACAGTATTTTCCAATCCAAGTTAGAAATAGAGTAATGTCTGATGCCACCAGTAAACATTACTAAGCATATAGATGGCAGACTAACCTGTATAGTAATGGTAAAGGAAGATTAGAAGTTAGGTAAATTAGGTGAGGGGAGGTTAGATTAGGGTATGTTGGATTGGGTTAGCTTATGTTCATTAGGTTATAATATGTTGGATTACATTATGTTGGATTAGGGTGGTGTATTCGGTTAGGGTGTACTGTATTATTTTAGGGCAGGGATCGGCAACGTGTCGATCGTGATCGACAGGTAGATCACGACAATATATTTAGTAGATCGTGAGCGTTTTTGAAAATCTATGAATTTTTCGACCCATTACGAAACATCGCAAGGCTCAAAAGAAATATCATACTAGAATAGGCCAAACCTCAGTTAGTTAACAGTTGAAAAACACATTGTTCACGAAAGATACAAATCATCCATAAAACGCAATGAGTATAAAGTAGTTGCTGTCCGTATAGTAAAACTTTTAGTTATTTTACGTAACAATCTTTGTTACGTTCCTCCAAACAATAAACAAACACGGAACTCAGTTCAGTAACGCAGCCATCTTGATCCTCAGCAATGTTAACCAATGTCACAGACGTGCGGCTAATACATTAAATCGTTTGCTATGCACGCTAACATTAAGAAATTATGCTAGTAAAAAATCTATTTAGTGCAAAGTTTACAAATTGTATCTAGGAAGTAACAAAATTACTTGCATAACAAGATTTTTTTTACATGAAACGTGTTTAGAAAATTTTTGCGAGTGAAAATATATAGGCCAACCTGCAATGGTTAAAACGAAGAATGGAATAACAACATGTTTTATTCACGAGATGTTTTTGTTTGTAAAATTGTATTGGACCAATACAATTGCCAAAATGTGTGTAATTCTGGCAGGTGTGTATAATTTTAGTGTGGTGATGCCTTTGTGTAATTTTTGTGTATTATAGAAGTCTCCCCCAGTAGAAGAATGTTTGTGTTAGTCTGTTTATCCCGTTCATCTCCAAATCAAAATATATGATTATTTAGTTATTTCTCTCGTATCTGTATATTATGCTGTATTTGTGTACATTCAAAGTGACATTTTCAACATTCAATAATTATCATTATTAGATGTTCAGGATCGCCATTTTGATTCTGCAATTTTCATTTAAATTTAACAACATAGAGTG
>PNEQ01003160.1:20654-42237 GCA_003012365.1 Medauroidea extradentata | reverse complement strand
TTTCAATCATTTATTTTTTAATTATATATTTATGTAACTTTAAAACAATAAGTAGGCTATTTACAATCGTTAGAAATAAAACAAAAACAGAACGTATCTTGTATGCACGTGAGATATACATTACAGGGGAGCAGTAGATCATTTCAATTAGCGAGAACTTACTAGTAGATCACCAGAGTTTCCATGTTGCCTACCCCTGTTTTAGGGTGTGTTGAGTTACGGAGTAGTGGGTTAGGCTGGGACCACACTTTCCTTTTTTGAGGGATCGGTTTGCCCGACCCCTCTCAGCGGGCGAGTCATGTACCCTAGCTTTAAATGGGGGCGACCACACTTTCCCTGGAAACAGGTTCTGAAGGGAAAAGACAGGTCAGTGCGTCCGGCGGTCCGTGAGAAGGGATGAAGGGATGGGAGACAACAATACACGCATTCAAGTGGGTGCGTCTACACTTGCCGGTTGCACAGCTCCGGTTTTGGGTTGCAGTTCATAGTTTGGAAAGTATGTTTGTCACTGACCGTCTCATTAACTCAAATGAAGACCATCACAATGGTGATTTGACATCAAAATATTAACACCGGCAAATTTTCAATCAATATATTCAGCACCACATTATTATTTTTTTTTAATTTATGAATTAGTTACTAAAACTCTGTGCGAATTTACGGACTATATGTAAAGTTCATAATTTTACATTTTAGCATATGCTTTCACATATAAAAAAACCAAGACATGTATGTTAAAAATGTAATGATTGTATGTGTTTATTTACAATTTAAAATGTGTATTAAAGTATATGTTTAACTTCATGTACGCTATTTCTTCTTTAATACGAATATTATTGTGTTAGTAAACTTAACATGTTTCAAGCTTTAGTTTCAGAATATGTCAGTCTGCGTAAACAATTTTGAGTACCTATAAAAACTGATTGTTTATAGAAAATGATTTTTGTCAAGTATATGTGTTAGTGTATTTCGTCTTTTACTTGTTTTGCGAAATTAAAGTTAAAAGAATTCTCTTACATTTCACCGAAATTTCAAACCAAATAATCACTTACACAAGGATAACAATAAAAATTAGATGAAACATAACTAACAACTATTCACAGGATCAACTAATTATATCAAATTATCAGTGTTTTAAAATTATTAAAGTGTACAGCTGCGACAAAACTCAAACGAAAAGACTTCTAGCTACAGGAATAAAATTTCAGCTTATAGTAGCCATGCTTTGAAAATAATTTGGTAATACATTTTTTACATGCATATTACAGCTTTTCTTAATACTTAAGATGAGTAACGAACTTCCAAAACATTTTTTTTTACTTGAAGATACTTCTGTGAACTAGATAATCTAATTTTTGAAAGCCGCTTTGGTTGGCTCCCTCCTGAGACTGCCATCAAACTATCACTGTCTGCCTCGCCTGTCGGCTAAATACTTAATTTTTACTCTAATTTCCCAATTAACCGTTCTGACAATTACAATTACAAGATCACATCTAACAAATATAAATGTTCATACTAGACATAAAGAAGCTTGGATTACATTTGTACGACAATTTTTGGCATCGTACAGTTTGTGAGTTGTATTAAATATTGAAGTCATAAAATATGTAAAGAAACTCCTTTTTCTTCGCCATTTTTCAGTGGCGAATTTAATGATCGTAACATTTTACACACATTAGGTATTAATAAATTAATTGCACTTTTGGTTCAAATAGGTCAAGCATTCTACAGTTACAAGGTAATTAATTACCTGTTTGGAGACTTCAAAAGACGACCGAACACAGTTCTATTACGAATCTATTCCAGTTAGCAACAAACAACATTTATTCGCAGTAATTTCTTGTTACGTACGGTTTCTGCTTCTTGCTTACCAGTTTCCATGTTAGAGCTTCTATAAGATGGCGGTTTCGCTATGTGTCAAAACGATTCTATGAAATACAATGAAATAGTAAATAAGTGTCACCCTAAAATGGTACGGTAAGTGACTTTACGTCGTTGACAACGAGATCATTAACGACGCTAACACACAACTTTGTACAATGACAGGAACTGTAAGAGGAGTAGCCATGGCCTTTGTAACGAACCATTCAAGTATTTGCCGAGAGCTATTTTTGGAAGCCATGGAAAACCAAAATCTGGGTTGCTGGTGCCAGGGATCGAACCCGCGTCCTTCCAAATGCGAGTCCAATGTGTTACCGCTGCGCCACCTTGATCGGTACGCCACCCGAAGAAATATTTATTTATTTATTGGGGGCGGGGTGGTAATTGGAGGTAAAAAACACCTGCACTTACTTTAGACAAGGTGAAATTAATTTGCGTTAGTGAAAAGAAAATTATGAATAATAAAGAGAAGTACATTTTCTCTCACAGTAGGGGTACACAAGTACCGCGACGTAGTTGTGCGCGTGGATTCCTGCTCTAAAGTGATTTATGGGGGTAGCAGTCCTGCTGGAAGGGAAAGTGTGGACTGCCGAAGGTCGACCCGTCAGTAGGGGGGCGTTTGTGCCGATCCCTTCAGAAAGGAAAGTGTGGTCCCAGCCTTAGGGAGCGTTTGGTTAGGGTGTGTTGAGTTACGGAGTAGTGGGTTAGGGTGTGTTGAGTTACGGAGTAGTGGGTTAGGGTGTGTTGAGTTACGGAGTAGTGGGTTAGAGAGCGTTTGGTTAGGGTGTGTTGAGTTACGGAGTAGTGGGTTAAGGAGCGTTTGGTTAGGGTGTGTGGGGTTAGGGTTAGTGGCGGCTCACAATGGACGAATTTGATGCACTACTTCACCTAAAGTTTATCAAAATAAAAGATTTATGTTGAAAATTTTCCGTTAGATATATTTTTTATTCCCAGTCTTTAGTAACTTTTGAAACAGAAAAGTTATTTCTTATGTCTCTGTTGCATTGAGGGACGAGCGCCTCCGAAATACGCAGCTAACTCCACCATTGACGCGCTTTTCGCTTCGAGCTTGTAGCACAGGACTAGGAAGTGAAAAATAGGGTGATATAGATGGTTTATGATGGAAACTGTGGTTCTAAACTGTGCGTGGTTCTCTTGGTGTTGAAAAACTAAGACAGCTACGTCCATTCCACGTCAAGGCAGGAACCTTGTCACAGGTTTTACAATCCCAGCTGAACAACAGGAAACAATGCACTCTCGCCAGCCAGTAAACCGGCCTTGTTGACCAGACCTGTACTTGTTTGTAGAGCGTGTCGTGATTTATCTTTCTGCCAGTGTTTTTTTAATTACTTAAATATGAATCCTTTAAATGATATCGTTTGCACTATTATAGGACCTGCTTTCAGTCTGTGAAAGGGCGATGACCAGTGTATATTTGCTGCACTGAAGGAAATATGTATCTACCTGACTTTTAGACACCTATGAGGCGAGTGAACTTCTAATTTTAATTACATCGTCGTACATAGTAAATGTTGCCAAATGTTTTCATCGGCATGTGAAATGTGACACAAACATTCATGTGTAAAACAGGTGTATGGATTTTGTTTCTACAGCTTTATTTCAATTATGTCTAGGATGTGTTTAGGCGACGATAATGAATGAATATTCACTTTCAGTGCAACTTTGAGGCGTACATACCTATGACAGCTGTGTAGGGCGAGATGATACGGACGAGTTTTCAAAACAGTCTCACATAATTTAATTTTGCCTTTAATAGAAATACATACATGTATAATGTTGTATATAAAATTTACGGTAAGTACTGAATATTTGGTGTGAGACAAACACTAACTGTAGAAATGAGCTATTACAGTTTTAAAAACTGTAGTAACTTAAAAAGGCGGGGACCACAGCGTCAGAATGGTCAGACCACTCGGCTCCCACCAAGGCGACATAGGTTCGATCTCTGGCAGGACGGTTCCCGACCTTACACATGTGGGAAACGTGGCGGACATTATCGTTGGCTGGCTGATTTTCTCGGGGCTTCCAGTTTTCCCCGCATTCCTTATTCTGTCGCTTCTCCATCTCACGTTCTTACTCCATGTCATCCTAAAGGCCGTGCATATACCTACGAGCGCCCAGCCAGAAGCTTGCAATCAGGGTACGATATCCTGCCTTCTGGTACCCTTCCTATTCTATATTTATTTACTCAAATAATGATTGTGGATTTTAATGCAAGTAATGATTCTCTTGGTATTCAAATTGTACTGATTTTGAGTGGGCATGTCTGGGTTTGATAAAGATATCTGTTAAATTCTTCGCTCAATAAAACTTTATCAAAAAAATAAAAATTAATAACATCAGTATATTTTATTAACAGATACGAAAACAGCTTGAATAGCACTATTTTGTACACAGAAATCCTAATTTTTCCGGGGGAGGACCCCTGGACCACCTGCTTTGGGGGGGATTAGTGTACTTTTCTCAAATGTTCCGCCACTTCACCAACTTTCGTACCCACCAGCAGCCATTTGTTAGGGTGTGTTGGGTAAGCATTTGTTAGGTTACGGTGTCTGTGGCTGTCAGGTTAAGTTAGGGTACGATATTTCAGGTTATGTGATATGAGTTAGGTTTTTTAGTTGGAATCTTTGGGTTGGGTTCACTTATTTTCCAAATTGGATTCAATCTGATTGGGTTTTTCGATTTGAGTTATTCGGATTAGGTAAATTTGAATTGAGTTTTATAGGTTGGACAAGGAAGATTTATGCCTTTTCTTCAGCAAGGTCATAAGAAATTGTGACACACCTTGACACAAAGAACAGGAATTGGCAGAGAAATTGTGAAGTAACCATCCCAGCATTCACTCGGCAATTATTAGGAAAGCAACGGTAAACAGAAATCAGAATCGCCAAAGCCAGGACTCGAACCCGGGTTCTCTCGAATACGAGGCCTATGTGTAACAGTTGCGCCACCTCTCACTGATTTTTGAGTGAGCATAGGGATAGGGGTTGGCTTGGTTACGATGGGCCTTTCTAATTGAATAGGAGATAATGGGACCATTTTAGTAGGTACGGTACTAGGAAATTTACCTGTAACTTTCTATTTATTTGTAGTCAGTAAACTGAATAAGTTGGCTTGAAACTTTGTTCTGATTTCGTAAATGTGCTAAACATGTTCAAGCCATAGCTTTAACATGTTCACAATTTCACTTTTATTTCTGCTTCTGTCGTAAGGTACACGTGAGCTCTCAGAATGTCGTGACAAAACTTATCTAAGAAATCTATTGCTTTCTTTCATCTCTTTGTCAGTATGTAGACTACATAATTTTGTTTTGTAGTGTCAAAGTAGGAAAGTAGGTCATCCTGTTTAGTGTAACATTTTCTCTGTTTCAGTATTTATCTGTGTTTTGCTGAGTTTCCTCAGTCAGTTTTTTTTAATCTTTGAATTTTGTTTTTTTATATTTTTGAGGGATATTTGTAGTTCTTCTCTCTCTCTCTCTCTCTCTCTCTCTCTCTCTCTCTCTCTCTCTCTCTCTCTCTCTCTCTCTCTCTCTCTTGGTTTTCTAGGACAACATAGCAATGTAATGGTGTATGCCTACACAATTATACTCGACCATTTACTCCCACTGCAAGAATCTTTAAAAACACACATTCAGCTTTCAAAAATCACCCGATGCCCTATTCAAGATGTCCGTGGAGCTGCACCTGGCATCAGGGAGGTTTACAAGGAGCTAAACAGTACAGTATGGAGTTAAAACAAATGGATTAAAAATTGTCTATCGATGAGTGAAAATGGAAAATTGCTTTAATGGGAGGCAAGTAATTGTGTTAAACAGTTTTACCTGTTCTACTTTGCAGAGTTTGTCTACATAGCCCTGATAAACCTTCATACAGTCTTCTGCTAAGTGTAACTGGGTTGAGTACTTGCTCAGCTCTTTCTGGTACTGAGGCATTTTCTTGATCATTTGTGAAAGGTCTCTCATGGACTGCTTGTCTGTCGCTGGCATGCGCTTGGACTCAATGAACTTCTTCAAGTTCTTGGTCACATTTCTGCAATCAAACCACAATTAAAGTAGTTCACACTAGTTCTTCGTACAATTAAATGGCACAATAACACAAAATATTTGTATTTTTTTTAAAATTACAGTAGTTTTATTCGGACAAAAAATTATTTTATAATAATAAGCACAAAAAAACATATCCAACTGCTAATGACATTTTACACAAAAAGTAGGTGACAGCTTTCTCATTTCATTCTTTCAAGAATTAGAACGTGAACCTCTACATTTAACTACACAAAAATATAAATAATTCTTACGTTAACTGACTTACTGAGAAACAACTGCAATGTGCTGATGCCTCAACTCTGCCCACAATTCATCATTTTCATCCAGCAATACTTCCTTTTCTGGTGCTCCTGATGTAGCTTCATATCTACAAAATTAAAATAAATAAATAATTAACTAACTGAATGTCAAGTATTCAAGTTACCTAAGGTTATGCACTTGCACAAACTGAAAAATACTACAAACATGGTGAGCATTACCTACATTTTTTAGTTGATATGAGGATGCAACAACTTTAAGAATGGCTTGCATTACACAATTTGCAAGAAAAACAAGTACTGTACAGTATGATCCACAAAGATTGAACATTGGTGGACAACTAAGGGCCGTATCAATAGACCTCTTTCGAATGACAACCAACTGCTCACCAATGCTTTCTCTAAGGGGATAGCAGTTGATTGTCATTTGAAAGAGGTCTATAAAATCGGCCCTAAGTCACCACCAGAGCTGTCTGTATGTGTCTCTCTCTCTCTCTCTCTCTCTCTCTCTCTCTCTCTCTCATGTCCTTTAGAATATGAAACAGTGGCATCATTGCGGCCAATACCAAATGAAAAATACTTCATGGTCTACATCCAGCACAAGGAGAGTTCTAAAGTATCCTTCAGCTATATCTTCTGTGCGTTCAAAACCTCTGTCTACATAGTTGTCTGGTCTCGATTCTCACAATACTTCTTCAAATCAGGCAGTTGAAGACTTACACAGTTGTGCAGATTTCAAGACCAGAAAGTAAGATAGATTTCACATTATAAAATCACCTTGTTCAGTCCTGAGAACAATCCCTAAGTGACCAGTATCATCAATCAAATCACCTTCCCACACCTGGCAACCCTGATTTGTGTACTCTTTAATTTAAAATAAAAAAAAGTGGGGCATGCAAGAATAAGGGTAGAGTATACATTTAATGCATACAATGTGAAATGCACAACTTGGACGTCATACATGGCGCTTGGAACTGCGATATCATCAAATTGATGGGTCCCAAACAAACATTTGAGACTCAAATTGAGATTGAAGGTAACAGAAAAAAAACTGCCCCTAGCCACTGATTTTAGAAGATGTCTTTGTGCTTCTTAACAGCCTATATTGTCAACTTAATTAGGTTCAAATACCTCTCTGGCTAGAAAACAACTACTGTAGTACCACAGTTCAAATGAACCTTGCTACCATCAATATGGTTCATTGCTATGATAGGGATGAAGTGATCACTCTTGAAAGCCATGCTTAATTTCTATTTTCCGCTAGTTTGTATCTTTCTGTTGTATGTAAACGTAAATAATACCACATGCTTTTGTTTACATAGGCCCTAACAAATGTTATATCTATATCCTGCTGCTTAGAAAACTGATATTTACTATACTAGTAAAATATATCTGTGTTGAATAACTGCTATAAATACTGTGAGTTAACATCTAAATACACAGATTTCCAAACATTGACTCTCTAATTTATTCACTGCTCTCTTCAGCGACATTCTCTACATAGATCACAAAACAATAAGCAATTTTACTGAATAAGCTACTAGTTGAGTCCAAGTACTATCAGGAAGAGCATTATATTTTGTTACAAGTAAAACTCTGTGTGAGAAACATGGTTTGAATTTCTTCATATCTTAATAATAGCGTGTTCACAGATAAACTGTTCATTAATTTTGCAAGCAAAGCATTCGCATCCAAAGTTTGCTCATCAAAACGTAAACACAGTTTTATGATAGAAATTTAACACAAAGGCCTGGGTTACCTGCATGCTGTTTGGAGATTGGTTCAGTAATACGTTTCTAATGGGGACCACTAATAACTTCCTCCACAAAAGTTACGAATCAGTAAAGATTGCATGTAACTATGCCCTCGTCCAGCATCCGCAGGCATCAGCTGTGCTGTACGTGTAAGTGTGTGCGAGGTCCAAGGCAGATAGACAAGCCATGCGTAGTGTTGTCAAGACCCCACCAGGCCAGCTCGGCCCACATGCAGATAGTTGACCAACTGTCACGAACAACCCGCGTTTCACAGAGCTAGTAATTTTGAAAACCTCTGTGCGTGTTGCAAGTGTGTTTACAGTATTATTTTCACTACATGTATGGCTTATTTAATGCCTTTTGATTCTGCAAACAGACTCACTGCTTTTAGACTTTACAATTTAAAACATATAAGAAGTTTCTTTTGAAATTACATTCAAGAACAGTACACACGATCGACTGACGGAAAACTCAAGTTAAGTAACGGACTGAAGAACATTGCCCTTACATAACTCACACCTTACTATAAATGTTTTACAGTACATTAAATACAGTACACAGTGAAAGACTTAACTTGATTATATTTCAGTACTGTTGTATAGGAAGTAAATAAAACTTCATTACACAATTTGCAGCCAATCGCAAGAGGATTAAGCAATTACTGTTAATGAAATACATGCAGTAACAGCCACTGATTATCTCAAAGATTAATTTTTTGTGTTCACTTTATCTTGAAAAACCTATACCATGAATTCAACTGAATAGGCATGCAACCTCTGCTTAATTGCCAATGGTAAACACTAACCTCAACCGAGCGAGGTTACGAACGGTAGAACGTGGAACTTGACTTCAGAAGGACACAGGTTTACATCTGAGCATTGGCCATCCCTATTTCCATTTTCCACTGTTTCCCAAAATTGCTCCAGGTGAATGCAGAAATGGATTCTTTACCAAAGGCAACTTTCCTAGTTCCTGCCCTTGTGTAAAGTTGTATGGAATTGTTTCTAATGACCTCCAATGAAACAAAAGTCAAGTAGGAAACAAAATGACAAAAAGAACAATGAAGAAAAATAAGAAAAACAAGTTATGCAACACAGGAACAAAAACCACTAGTTGAACCAAAATAACCAGAATTAGTATTTACTAAACAGACTATCTAAAGCACCATAAATGTAAACAAAAACCACACAACACACGCAAATAATATCACAGAACACTACAAAACATTAAAAACACAACACAAATTTTTTGTCACATGGCATTCAACAGGACAAAGAAACACAACTTAGTCTGAGTCAATACTAATCTTGTTACTTTGGTTAAACTAGTGGTTTTTGTTCCTGTGTTGCATCATTTATTGTGTAATTTTTCTTCTTTGTTCTTTTTGTCAATTTGTTTTGCTGCTTGACTTTTGTGGCAATGGAGTTATTTGTCAGTGAATATTTACTTGATAGTTTTGGTTTACCCAGGAGTTCTAACCTGTTTTGTTATAGTTTTTACCCCGTTTGTCTATTACTGTTTATAACTGTTTTTATTACTGTTTATAACTGTTTTTATTACTGTTTTGTCTGACTCTTTGCATGTCTCATGTATTTCTAATTCTGTCCTCTTTATACTATATTACTTTTGCTTCGTAAAGCAAATAATAACTTCATTCTAACTAAGCAATAGGTCTGAAGTTTGTGCACTTCAACATTCAAACACACAATGCTCGAATTAAAAATTTAAAATATACAGTAAATCCCTATTTTAACAAAATTCTTCAGGTTCCGAAAATGATAACTTTAATCAATGTTCAATTAATTCCGACTTCATATTTTTTAACCCCAAAAAGAGAAAAAAGTTAAACTCTCTGGAATGTTTTGTCAGAAGTTAAGGTGATTAAAAGATGTTCTGTTAGCACACAACAATAACATATCGCAGTTACTATCAATTGGTAAATCACAGCTGTGAAAAAAAAAATTATGCAAATATTTTTTTAAATCTTCAAGTGGTACACATAAAGAAATATGTATATGGTGAGTTAGGCCACATGTGCTATCAACAGTGAGAAGTAATGACTAACGATGCAGTGCCTTCTAACTTTCCAGCTCTATCCTGCTCCTCCAACAAAATTTAGGAAATCCCCATGAAAAATGACAAAAGAATCTCGCAATGAAAACTGATCTGTAAGTTTGCCAGACCACAACCGTAAAATAATAAATAAGTAAATTATTTATTAATTTAAAAAATAAAGAAGCGAACAAATTAGGGCTCCGGCAGGCGTAGCTAGTAGGTCACTTGGTTGTGCTCATTTAACAGACTGATTATCGCTTGCTAATAATACTTTTCATTCAAGCGTTTAACATTGACGAGAAATTATTTACGTTTATGGTGATAAATGAATATTCTAATAAGTCTGCATAATATTATTATTTTAATAGATACTATGGTTTTATCACGGACACATGAGAAAACAAACATGCTGGACACCACTGCACTCTATCTGTACACACTTCAGTGTGGCACATTCTGACCAAGATGCAAAACACTACCTATGTATTAGTTCTCATGCTGTCCACTATCCTTTCGTTATATTGCTGTTTTTGTAACTCCACAATTCGTTAAATTAGGGCTAGTTGTATCTGTGAAAAAGTATATTACAGCACAACACCTAATGCAACTTGCATATTAAAACCCACTATTTCTTCAAACTGGAAATATATTTCACGCAGAGAACAATCATTGCATAAAACATCACTGTAGAAGAGTTTACACAGCATGAATTATTCTAGCTTTCATAAATTAAGTTGCAAATCACAAATGGGCACGTTAGTTGCAACAGTCATAATAGTACAAATAATAACCTCTGATGTCACCCCAGATGCAGACAACACTTACTTGTAGACATCATTCTCAATAGGCAGCAGGTCATACGCCATGGCTTGTAATGTCAGCTCATGCAGCAATGGAGAAACACAGTCGAAACCTCTATCCAGGATCAACAGTTGCGAGCGGGCTTTCTCTGGGCCTTCACCCATCGTTGGCTCATCTGCCTTGTATGCATCCAATTTCTGCTGTATCATTTGAGCCAACTCCACATTTCGATCAAAGTCACTGAAACAAGAGTAGATTTAGAATGTTGGTTTATGTATCTATGAAGAGTTCAAGATGAAAGTTAACCAAACAGCATTAATTGTACTCACCAGCGGTATCGCACAGAAGGGTACTCTCCTAAAGTTGCACACAACGTGGCAATTTGCTCTGCGATGCGCTCCATGTTTGCAGTACGGCTACTAGCAAAAGATGGATTGTAGTAACACTGGAATGTTTCTGGAGAATCCAATGAGAAAACCTAACACAAATATAAAATTATTTCTCCAAAACTGTTAACTACAGTACTCCACTGTGAAAATGAAATCTTTTAAAAGAAATTCAAATAATACTGGTCCAATTAAATCAAGCTACAAAGAAAAATTGCACAGCGTAAACTTTCAAAAGCTAGAGTACAATTTCACCATCTAAATGTTTAAGAAGACTGTGAAGTGCAAAATATGAATTATTAATTTAATTAACACTTGCGCAAAAAGGATGTGAATTTAAAGCACCTTACTTGGCATTAACTAGTATAGTACTACAGTGCTAACTTTTGAGTGACTAGATATATACAAAAATATGAAAAACACATTAAACCCTAAATGTAAATTTGATGATTCCAAAATGTTGGTTAACACCCATTCTTCATAATCTACTTACAAAAATTCATTCACCCCACTTTTGTACTTATCAGATTATTTATTTTGTCCCATTTTATAAAGTTGATTCAGACATACAAACACAATCAATTGCATACTAACATGATTAATAAATAAGTTTCTAAGAAGAACTAAAAAATTCAAACAACACACAAAGTTACACATCAATACACAACAAACTGATTGTTAAATTTTACAATTAAACATATTTTCACATTATCAAAGAAAACCACTGTGCCCAGGAAAAAAGTAAAGCAAAGGCCAATAAATAAAGCATTTGTCATGACAGTAACTGAAAGAAGGAACCATGACTCCGAAAGCATAATATTAATAATGAATATAATTAGAATATGATAATTATGAAACTTATAATGATGACAATAATTATAGTAGTAATAATAAAAACAATAACATTAAAAAACATTAATAAGTAGCACATATTTTGTGCAACGTTGCCACATGTTTTTTGCCAGGTCAACTAAAATGTCGCAGTCTAGGAATTAGTTAAGTATTTGCAGTTATAAAATCATTCATATTAAAAAACGGTTGTGTGGAGCACCTCAACTAGCCAACGTGTGAAATTTGCACGCAGACTAGGTACACCATGCTGCTGGTAAGTGTTCAGCTTGAAAAGAGCCAAGGGAACGGGGTAGGGTGTGATTGTGTTGTAGTCACTGAAGTCGTAACCCTCAGTCTGCTGGCACAGTTACACATTCTCTACCAGGCCCTTGTAATTGTGATAGGGGAAACTAATCCTTAACCAAAAATTGCTGAAATTCCCCTTCTTCGAAGACCAGCTTACGAAACTAAAAATAAATGTCATAACGAATTACTAACAAATGAACTGATATTAATGTGTCTACACTGGCACATGTCATTACCAAATAGTTTGTTACATTTAGAATGTTGAAAAGTTAAAAGTAATAATAAAATTATATTTAGGAACAAGGCAATTCTAAAAATGTCTCTCTTGTGCTAAAGTGTACGTTCCGACATAGGTATTGGAGAGGGAGGCATTGTAGCCTAACTCAGGCATCTTTAGCAAATATACGGCTCCTATTTAAAATTGGAAATTAGGACTCTCTTACTATATGCTCTCAGTTCTCTAGCCAAGCACTAAACAAACACACGGGTGGGTAATAAGGACCTGCTGACACCAGTAATCCAGGCGCACAAGCCCTGACTGACCCTGAGTCCTACCCACCCATCATTTTCTTTAAGGTATTCATCCTTGATCACAATTAACAGCAGCTAAATACACTATTTTGCCAAGTGCCTCACAGTTGAAAAAGATAACATGACGACAGAAACAAAAGCCAACCACTCATCATCAGTGCAAACCTGGGTGTACACAATTAACATTCTTCACAAATAATTTTTATGCACCCTGAGGTATGGTGGGAGTGGCAACATATCAGTGTGCAGGTTCTTGTCTGGTAATGTCAGAATTATTGTAGGCTTTACTGAATGTAACAGGTTAAACCAATATTTTCAAAACTTGTCGATAGTCCATAAAACACTACTGCTAAAGTTTACATAAATTATAGATAAATTCTGTTGACAGTAGTACTCCAAATCACTGCTACAACACAGAAGCAATTACAATGCAGAATTATACCTATAGGACTGTATTTTACAGGCATACTGAATGAAACAATAATATGGACAGTCTACCAACTTAAACTGAAAGAATCATTGGTATTGTATTTTAACTATCTTTGATATATAAGTTGCAAACAAAGAAACACGAAACTTTAACAAAACAGAGCCAATACACTGGTCACCTACTAAGAAATTGTGCCAGAATTACACTATGCGGCAGCATTGTTTCTCACACGTTCAAACAGAGTGTCCGCTCTCAGACATTACAATTACACAATTCTCCAATACTTTTGTTAAGAATTGAAAGGGAACAGAAACACAACTTTTTGGCCTCTACCAATAGCCTACCTAGCTGTGAAAATCCTAGTTTCCACCAATGTTAGTCACTGCTCAAACAAAAGGTCACTGATCAATTGAAAACAATTTATGTGAAAATTCTTCCACATCTAAAAATGTATTTTTTACAAATCTGGAAAAAAAAGAAAAAAAAATTGTATGAGAGTTAGTGTAACACAAACTAAAACAGAACTTGGACATGATAAAATGGATACCGGTATTTAACGTGAGTTGAACTTGAGAAAAATTGGAATTCAAAACAATGAACAGCATTAAAAAGAATAGCAAAGTAATTGATTTATACAACTACGTACCATTTCGAGCTTTTACCATTATGTGATAATATACACTATTAATAAAATATCATGTTTTGCTAAGTCTTGGAGAATTCTTTGTTTTTACCCTAATTGTTCTGCTACAAAATGCAGAAATATTCTGGATGCTAAACAACACATCCTATAAAAAGCTGATTAGGTAAATATACAAAAATATTAACCTTCTAGTACAGGCACAATAAACAAACACTTAAAAAATATTTTAAAAGTCTTAGTTCATTAAATTAGAAATACTAATGACACAGGTGCATTCAGCTAAACAGAAAAATAATTCTGTTGTTTTGAGGAATAAACAATTTCCCTCTGTATTGAACCACAAAACTGCCATTTATTAAGAACACAACACTGAGGTATGAACCTTCCTTCAGTTACAACAGTTTTCAAGCACAAAACTACATAAGCCATGCAGAGTGAGTCTACAACATGCATACATTCTCACTATCATGCTCAAATTGTGTAACTATTACGTGTTTGTTGTATACAGTAGGCAAAAAATATCAGCATCACCATTTTCAAACAGCTGATTAACAAAGACAGGAACCAATAAGGAAAATGACCCAGTTTCTTGAAAAACAAATATCTTTTCCTTTAAAACCACATTTGAATGTTTTATATATAAAAAAAGTTCATTTTCAGAGAGACATTCACTACATGTAATTGAAACCTCATTAATTGCTTTAATTATATACTCAAAATTTTTAAAAAATTTTCAAATGAACAGAAACAATACTAAAACTTGAAAATGTTTAGTGTTGGAAAGTCGTCAAAAATACCGTACTTTTGTAACCACAAAACATTGATGTGTGCTACCATAAAACCTTAAATACAAACTACTAAATGCTGTTAATGGTAGTCTGCAGTATAAATCCAGAACAGAATTCCATAGGTCTGCAACATGGTTATTATAATAATAATAACAATAAAAAATGTGTCAAGGGGGAAAAAACTTCTTCTAGTACAATCAAATAATGTAATCAATAAAGTTCAACACTCCGTCAGTAGCTTCAGTGTACGCAACTAACACAAAGTAGTATCTTATCAACCAAAAATCCAAAATGGTTAAGCAATTGTTCTTCTGTAATACTTACATCAGTGAATATATTGCCCATTCACAACTACTGAATATGCTCCAAGATATTTAATACAATATAAATTGTTACTTACTATTTTGCTGTAAAAAGTTTATTTTTAAAATAATATTTATTTTGTTAAGTAAGATGTTGAATGAATGAGATTTAACTGCAGGGTGTCTACCAGATTGTAAAAGTAAAATTTAGTGACTTTTTAGTAACTTTTTCTTGAAAAACTGTCCAAACAGAATTAATTAATTTTTTTTTTAACAAGTGCAACACGACCGACAATTTTCATTATGTTCCCTCCAATTGCTGATAACGCGAAGCATGTCCAATTTTAAAATGTGTAATCAATATATATCTAAATTTAAGTTGTCTTTATGAAAATGACTATGATAACTAATATACAAACTAATTATTTATTTTACTTGCACAGTGCACGAGAAATACTAGTAGTGTAAACATTCATGTTTCACAAATGATTCGACAAGAATCAAACACCCAAAAGTAATTTTCGTGACTTATACCAAAATAAACTTCAAATTAGTAACTATTGCGGGACTTTCGTGACCTTTTTCACAATTCGTGACTTTTTCGGGACTTTCGTGACTTTAGTGACCTAGTAGACACCCTGAATTGCATACAGCCTTAGAAATCTAGGCTCCACGTTATTACAGGAAGTCCTATTAGAAGCAGTGCAGAATAAATATGCTCAAAAACACAACTATTTACAACTGTACAACACTTTGCCACAAACCTGGCTTTCATACGGAAGGAAAGCTATGTTGATCTCTTTCAAGGTCTTTATCTTTTTGGCTGCATAGGATTTGCACAGCTCATTGAACAGTTCCTCTGCACAAACTGTTAATAAAAATATTATATAATTACAACTGTGCGTTAACTAGTTATTCGTTCATCATTTCCAAATATGTAGAGAATGTATAAAACAAGATATACAACCAATTATGTACCAACTACTGTACTAAGTCATCTGACATGTTCATTGCTGTTAAGCGTAAGAAAACATGCTGACACTATCACCTCAACTCATTAATTCAGAATTAAATAATTATGAAACACTAGATACGTACACAACTTTTGCCTTAAGATAATTTAATTGTCAAAATAACCAACAGCAAACTTGTTTTAAAAAAATATTTTACACTCCATCCGAAGATAACCCAATGATTTTATATCTTCTTGGTACATAATTGTAAACATTTCAAGGCACTGTAAGAACTTTCAAGAGTAATTAAGACTAAACTTAACCTGCAAGTAAAGCATGATACATCAGTGGATTTTTTTAAAGACATTTTATAGCATTTTGGGTTACATTAACATTTATCACTTTGTCACACAAGAGTCAATATTATTATTAAGGTTAATATACACTGTAAGGGGGCTAAATTATGCTGCAGCAGACCTCCCCTGAAAATGAGTTTTACACATGGCTATAAATAAAATGACAATATGAAGTTAACTTATTTTTATTAGTAACATATTTTCCTACTAAAGTAGCATAAACACTCTACAGAATCTGTATTCAAACTGAAGCTCAGTTTCCACCCTTCGAAACATTTTACATGAGCTGAAGAAGAAATTTTGATGATAACCATTGTCACATCTAGCTACATGTCTTAAGTTACATACGTAACCTCAGACTCAAGCATTTCTTTGACAACCTTCCTACATTCAGCCAATACAACAACCCTGTCGACCCAGCCTTGAAGAAGTTTGTAACCCCCTCCATCTTAGATACTCCACCCCTTCCCTCTTCTCACACACACACTGGAGCAGTTCATCTCTTTCATTCTTGTCAACATTCCTGACCCGAACTTCGCCAGCTCTCTCCTGCACAAGGACAACATAAGCTGCCAAGAAAGAAGAGCTATCAGAGATCTCCATAACAACAGCAACATCATAATCCTACCAGCTGATAAGGGAAACACCACTGTCGTCCTCGACAGATCAGACTACATTCAAGAAGCTGAGAATCAACTGAGTGACACATCCACCTACAAACCTCTGCAGAAAGACCGAAAAGCCAAGTTCAACCAACTCATAAACCAGTTCCTAGTGACCCAAGGTCGTCTCAAAGTTCTGTCAGAAGAATCAAACAAACAGCTCATCCCAACAAACCTCACCACACCAGTCCTCTACCTCTTACCCAAAATCCATAAACCCACACTACAACCACCAGGACGCCCAATTGTGTCCAGTATCAGCAGTCCCACACAGAGAATGTCTGCCCTGGTAGACATACACCTGCAACCTTAGGTCCAACAGCTACCTTCCTATGTCAAAGACACCAGTCACTTCCTGGTACGCCTCAGATGTTTAGACTTCATACCACAAGATGCCTATCTGGTCACTGTAGACACCACACCTCTCTATACTGTACCTACATTCCCCATACATCTGGTCTATCTGCCATAGAATATTACCTCAACCAAAGGTCTTCAAACAGCAAACCATTAACTGCTTTTCTGGTGGAACTAGCCAGACTAACACTCAGCAACAACAGCTTCCCTTTCAAAGACAAACACTACCTCCAGATAAAGGACACAGCCATGGGCACCCGCATGGCTCCCTCCTATGCCAACCTGTTCATGGGCAGGCTAGAGGACAACTTCCTCAGTCACCAGTCCAACCCACCGCACTGCTGGATGAGATACATTGATGACATCTTCACGATTTGGACCTCAACAGAAAATCAGCTAATCCTCTTCCTAAACAGCTTGAATACCCATAGTTCACTTAATTTCACCTGGTTATTCTCCAAAACACATGCAGTTTTCCTGGATGACGAGCTAGCACTACATAACAGCATCATTCACACTTTAGTACACACGAAACCAACAACCAACTCACAATACCTTCAATTCAACAGCTATAACTCATACCGTGCCAAAAAGTCACTACCATACAGTTTTGCCACCAGAGCCAATTGTACATGTTCAACTCGCAGTGACCTTAACAAACAGTGGCAACAGATAGCCAAAGCTTTCACAGACAGAGGCTACCTTGAACCCTGGTCCAAAAACAAACCCAATGAGCCACCTCCAATACCAGCAACACTACCAAAACCAAAAATGCTGACATCTTCTTGGTGGTAACATATCATGAAGTCTTAGGCAAACTCTGACCCATTCTTAACTCAGGTTACAAAATCTTGTCCTCTTCACAAACCCAAGACCTTCTTTCCAAACCACCTAGGTTAGATTTCTGATGACCTCCCAACCTCCGCAACAAACTAATACGCCCCAAACTCCCACCTCCTGCAGCTACCGACATTACAACTAATCTCAAAGGTTCCCATCCCTCCAATAGCCCACGCTGTGGCTCCTGTGCCATCGACCAGCCCTCTACATCATTCAACAGCAGGCTAACTAATCACTTACCCCATTCAAGGCAGTTACAGTTGTGCTACTGTGCCAAAACCCTCACTCATAGGGCACAAATTACCCAGCCAAAATCCATTTCGTAGTTTGCATAGCAAGAACGTAAAATATAACCAACCTGGGAGCAAGTAAACATCAAATAATTATTGATGGGTCAACAAGTAAGCAATAAGAAAGCGCATTTGACATTTGACTACTTTATATACCTTACAAATCCGAATTACAACAAATTAAAACCCTGTTACAATTTGTACTTATAATCACCAGCGCTTTACTATTCAAACAGTCCATTCCGGTATTTGTTGTACATGACTAACAGACTCAATTAACACAATCAGGCCCCTCAAGTCTTACACACTCAAAATTACAGCGATCTTCAAACATTCCAGTATACCAATTACTGACTGAACATGTAGTTTTACACATACGCCTTATTACCCCAAAATGCAATTTCTCACTCGTTTGTGACACTTTTCAATTGTACAATCGTCATTCATTCATTGCTCATTGCCTCAGTAAACCCCTTTTAACAAGCCAGCAATGAGTCGAAAGATCCGCTCCTATTCCATCCTGGTATCGCCGTTTCTGCAGTGATATTGTTAAACTAAGGTTGTCCATTGCCAGGAAGCTGACCAACTACAAACACGTCCTTTAACACCACACGACTGTTATTTGGCTGACACTCGCCTTCATTGCCGCATATTACTGTGGCACACCATCATACAGCGTCGAGACAGCCTTCTTCACAAGCAAGGTCCTCTTACATCCAAATTGTTCCCAACCAGCCTCAAAATAGGGCGAAACTGGAACATCACCTTCTTGACAATGAACCATATGCATCTGTCTGTCTGAGCATGCCACCAATGATACTAGAGATGAAGAAACTGACAAACTTTGATGCTTTAAGTTGTCCCACAATAAATATTGCTCGATACTTGTGCTGACTTGTACTGCCTGGTCCAAACTCGGGACCAACCTCTCGTCGACAAAACAAGATACCAAGAGACACTTCCTTCGCTGGCCGCCCACCAGCTTGGCTCTGCAGTGCCACCCCCCCTCCTCAGCATCGGCCACCTTGACTACATCCTCCCCCGCCGGGCTCCCCTCCAAGGCCTATAGAGTGGCTAGCCCGACGGTTAAATGGGATCGCGCAGAAGCAACGACCCGCGAGAAAGACAAGAGAGAGAGCGAAAGACAGTAAAAAACCCTAATCAATAACCTCGCAAATTTAGCAGAACAGGGGAAGAGCAGATTACCCACCAAACTAGTAAAACTCAAACCAGAAAAAATTCTGAAACTAAATCCTATTACAAACAACTAAAACCTAAAATTAATCCATATAAACCTCGCCAAAATTTAGGTCACCCGCTCACTACCAAGAACTTTATCTACCAGCTACAGTGTAAACACTGTGACGCTGAATATGTTGGCCTCACCATCAACATTCTCAAGAAGAAAATGAACTGCCACAGAGCAGACACCATACAAGCCATAGCAAGTAAAGATATCAACCCACAGGAAAAACCAGTTGCTGCCCATGCAGCCCACCCTAACAAAGACTTTGACTCATGATACAGTATTTTGAGTGGTGAGGTCTTTGCCTCTACAAGCAACATTTCTGAACTCAGATGAAGGGAACTAGCACATCAGTACATTACCAAATCTAGGCAACCACCAGGTTTCAATATAAGTTAACATCCCCAGACAGTCATCTTCCCAAAACCATTCACTCGCATCCCCTCATAAACCCTCACACATCCTCTTCTACAAAACACTTTTGAATCTCCCGCCTGATATCAGTTCAACCAGTCGCCGCAAGGTGCATTAGCATTCGTACATTGGCAGCCACACTGCAGTCAATCACGTCTCTTCACCCGAGGAAGCTGCCCTAAGCAGCGAAATATCGCAATACGCACTTCCACGAATATGTGTCGTCCTCTGTATTCGTGTGTATCTGTCAAGTACCAACACGTTAGTACTTGTGCTTCTGTCTTTTGTATATACTGATAGAGCGGCCCCTTCCTATAATTTATCCGACATATAATTATATTATGTACCTGACATTTTCTGCTTTGCTGCATTGTCACACATTTGCTTAACTTTTGCATTTTAGCCATATGTGTCACTACCAGCCAAGCAACATTCACACGATTCAAGATTTAGTTCAAAAATTTGTGAAATTACTTTTTAGGGATTTGAGTAAGCATCAATCTTAAACAAAAATCCTGTCAGTATATAAAAAATTTATGAGGTCAATATATCAATTGCGAAACAAAAACAAATTTTACCCTTTCTTACCTCTTTGGGGTCGAATTCGGAAAATATATTTAAATGATATTTTGGATATTTTCATAAGTATAAATCTAAAAAAAATAGCACCTTGATGTCTCAATTGATTTAGTAGATATGGAGGAATAATAGAAAACACATTTCAGGTATTTTCACCCCCTTGGTTATTAAATTTCGAAACGTCTTGGACACCTGTGTTAATCGTTTGAATACGTAACCAATTGAAGAAAAATCACGAAAGCCAATTGTGTTCCAGTTCTCTACCCTTTTACTGCATGGGGGGTCGAACTTCAAAAAAATCCACAAACTACTTTTTGGGTATTTAAGCCGGCCTCACACGATGCCCAATTTCATAGCAGTTTCTATGCCCATTTTCTGGTAGCATTTCTGCTTCCGTCTGAGTGCAGTTCCAGCACCTCCACAAGGGGTTTGGTTCTGGGCATGGCAGATTTTGTACCCGAAACGTTACCCAAAAATATAATAGAACATGTCCTATTTTTCGGGAGTTCATATTACCCAGAATTCTCTCTGGCCAATCAAAGGCGCAGTGTGTGTCATGTGGTCAAGTCTTATTTTACAACAGTTCAACATGGCGTCGAAATGGTATGTAGAGCACGTGGAAATGCTAATAGAAAATTAAAATATCCGTGCTTGAATAGCTAAAACTGCTGCAGCACATAATTTTTTTCTCCGTAGTTTTTCGCGCCGATCCATGTTGCAATGAACAAAACGACCATTAAAAAATGTGGCGGTGGTGTTATGCGATTTCTGTTATCACTCTGGGTACCATGTGAATATGAGCGAGGAGCCACGCACCATTTTCTGCTATACCCACAACTCAGAATCTGCCATAAA
>PNEQ01003160.1:6286-20554 GCA_003012365.1 Medauroidea extradentata | reverse complement strand
CAGGAATTTAGGCATCGTGTGAGGCCGGCTTTACGTAAGCATCATTTTCAAGTGAAAACCAAATATTTATCCCAAAGGATTAGATAGATATTGATAATTAATTGGAAACAAATTTAAGGTCTTTTCACTCCCTTAAATGCTGAATTTTGAAGAATCCTGAAATTGACTAATACACATTTTTATGTGTGTCCTACTGAAGTTAAAGATTATGAGATAAGCTGCCAGGTTCGGGCTCTAGAGACGTTTCTTAGAAAATACGTTTCACCCCTTTTCACCCCCTTAAGAGGTTGAATTTCAAAAAATCCCTTCTTAGTTCGCACATACAACCTGAGGGGAAACCACACAAAAAAAATTTCACGATTCTATGTCCACTGGTTTGGGCTGAAGTTTGATATGTCAGTCAGTCAAGGTTCTCTTTTATACATAGAGATGAATTAGAAAAATGAATTAAGAGTGTGTGGTACATAAATAAATGCTGAAAACATTAATTGATTTCTACGCTTTTTTCGAAGTCAATATGGATAAAATACTCAATTACAATCCTAGATAATGACATTTGCCAACTTTATGAGTAAATATTTATCCAAAATTACTAATTCGTTACGTGTGATCTCTTGCGCCGCAGTTAAATGCATGAGGTTCCAGCGTCAGAGACTGTGTCTCAGAAGTTCATAACACTGGAAACTATTTTGTTTAAAATGTTGGCTAAAACTATTGTCTACGATTGCTATTGTTTACCTTTTGCAAATTGGCTTCAAGAAACCTACAGTTAATAGATTAATGCTTTTAGCCCTCTTTAACAACTGCTTCGTGACTAGCCAAATTCTTTTTCACATAATTTAGTCATGATTTGCTCCCATCTCTATACCAAGTACATATACAGTTGGTCACCTGACCTGCACAAAACAACCAATAGAATTCATCCTTCCGTGCAAGTTGAAGGACCTTGCATTGAAAACCAAAGACACATTCTATTTCCTGGTTTCGTTTGAGATCCATCTTGCATGAGAAATTCTCGCATGGAATTTAGTTTGAGGCCACAATTTTGTATGAGTTTTTAATATATCTCACATTGTGTAGAAGCTGCTTTAAAAAAATGTTGGAATGAAATAAAATATTTTTGCACGAAATTAAATAAACAATATTGCACACAGAACTATCAGAAAAATTGATTGAGTAAAGGTACGTAAGAAGTTTTCCTTAGAAAATGTGACATATCCAGAGGTTCTACTGGTAAGCTGAGCTTTTTCCTTCAGAGAATTAACATATTAATCATCTAATAATTTACCATACAGTCTATGACATAATTTTCTGTCATTCAAAATATTTTAATTTATTAACGTTTTACAATTTGCTTTACTGAAAGACAACACAAAGTTTATCTGAAGGGGTTAAACTGACAAATGGAGGCAATTTCTCTTAATTTTTAGATTATAGTGACTATGTGTCTCCATTCATGTACGCACTACTCACAGCATTAGAAGAAAACTTCCTCATATTGCAGGTCACTTAATGGTTGGGGTGTTAAGTACCGTGTGTATTTTAACTGAACACTTGACAAGAGTATGAAGTACTACTGTTTACAGTAAGTAAAATCCTTCATTAGTGGCATGCATGCAACATGCTATAGGCATTAAATGTTACAGTTTCCATATTTGCAAAAAAAATGTATAAATGCAACAAGGGTAATTAATCCATCTCCTCATGCCAAAGCATCATCAACCAGGCAATGATGTAAGAATCATACAACTGCCTTCCACACTTTATAACACCAATACAGAGAGAAGTAGCGATGGGACATGTTTAATAAGCAGGAGGTGGCTGCAATCCTCCCCCCCCCCCTTAGCACAAACCAGGTTACTGCCAGTCTCATCCATTTGGAACAGCTACACAAGACAGGGCTGGCCTCTAGTTATCCAGATTGCTACCCATCATAACCTTCTTTACACAGACCTGGACGGGTCCGCGGTGGCCAAATGGTCAGACCATTCATCTCCCACCAAGGTGATCCGGATTCAATTCTTGGTGGGGTCGGTCCCCGAATTTTCACATGTGGGAATCGTGTTGGACGATGCCGTTGGTCAGCTGGTTTTCTCGGGATCTACCGTTTCCCCTGCCCCTTCATTCCTGTGCTGCTCATGTCACCCCTCACCAGCGCTAATGACCTCGATGTTATGTGCTGACCAAAATCAATCTCTCTCTCTCACGTATCTAGACACATATCTTAAGCAATTAATGTTACTCCTTGAGACCATGATGATATTTGCAGAGACAATTTACTTTTTAGTCTGTATTTTTAGAAAGTCATCACCACATCCACCGATGACGACGTACTATTGTACACAGATTTACTGACGTTCCGAACATGTTACCGTACTTGTTTACAATTCTTTGTGCTCTTTTGAAATTCAGATAATAAATGGCTGCCAACGTAATTTCTTTGTTGTTTTTATTTTGATCCACTTCCAAAAACTAATTCTTCCCATTTTGTAAATAATATAACACAATCAACTGCCTCATAAATTTCAAAGTGTGCTGATAGAAAAGGCTAAAACACATACTTTCACTTCTTTATTTACTTGGGGCTGTGTTTGTTAAGTCATCAATTGATTTTCTGGTGGATGTTCACCAGACCCATCAAAGTTTCTGGCCAATGGAACTGATGGACACATCGACTGAACGAGTCTTGACAAAAACTAAGTTTCCAAATGTCTGGTGTACAACGGTTGATAAATTGGTCAGTTTCTGAAAATGTGGTGTTTAAATTCTTTAAATGTGATATGTCCAAGGCAATACCATATAAAATCGCTTGCTCAATTTAAATTAATCATTAGAAAAAAAAATAAAAGCTAACATTCACTTCTGAACACTGCACAATCTGTTGAAAAACAATTTGAATATAGTACCTTACCAATACGTACTCAATTCAGAAATGTAAACTAATTCAATGTGAATTAAAACAATCATACACCTGCACAGATTTTTTTTAAATTTCCCTGCACCCACACATCTTTTCCTTTCTTATACATGATAGGCCTTCCAAGCATTATGGAAATACCGTAGGAGAGTATCATAATCACACAAAGTGCACAGTATCCTTACATCAACCATTCAAGAAAATATTAAACCACATGATAATAGGTATCTGTCAACCCACAACCAATAAAAGCACATAAATTCCCCACATGCAATTTTCAGTAAACCACCTAAGCCAGAGAAAACTGAAAGAAGAAGGTCACTGCCACCTATCTGAACCCAGTTGTTAGTTTTTGATACACACAGTCTACGAACACAATGTGTGTTACCTGCTCCTCGTATGCTATGAATGCAATGTTAATTTCCTTCAGAGTCTTAATATGTTTTGCAACTGGTGCCTGACACAATTTATTAAACAGTTCTTCTGGACATGCTGAAACAAGAACGTTTGATGTATAACAACTCATCTTTAAAGTTTAAACACGGAAATATTTACAAAGTCATATAATTTTTTTTTGTAGATAAATATAATGTAACAAATTTAAATATTGAGCTTGCATTACCATGCAATATTTTGTATATTCCTTACTATTGGGTGAATCAAAGCAGTTGAACAGTTACACCACATAAAAATATTACAATATGTGCTGCCTACCACTAACACTAATGACATAAAAGATTTAAATTTTGTAACAGTAACTACACATACAGAACTCCTTTTTACACTCCCCCACCTTTTTCTGCTTTTACATTAGGAATTTCCCTCTGTTTACACTTTCCTGCATATTACACCGATCAACTTCTCCAGGTTATTTGAGAAGTGTAAAAAGGTGTTCCACTGTAATGTGTTTTATGCATCTAAAATAAGGAAAACAGATAGGTAATTCAAAACATAACCATGTAAAATATACATACAGTAGGTAATATAGTTCAATTATTATCCTAATAGCAAGCAAAGTTACAATTTAATGAATTAGCCTTAAGACTGCTGGGCAGCTTTCATGTAGAGACAACTCCAAGACACGTTCAATAGGGTGGAAAAGAAAAAAAAAGTTTCAAATCCACAAACCAAAAATGAACACTTCTGCTAATGTCAAATTACTTCACTAGAAGCACAAATAAGCACTGTTCAAAACAAGTTACAACATAGTAACACACACAACAGCCACAATTTTAGAAAATAATAAATCAGGAACAGCAACTATGTATGACTTTTCTTCACAATAACATAATATGTTTGTACTTTTTAAATCAAAACCTAGCAAAACTTAATAATAGTACATAATGTTTTCTGCCATGCCCTAGATATGTTGCACCACAAGTGTTAATAACAACAAAAATAATATTTGGCTGTTGAACATAATAATTTTTTTAGTTGTGAATAGTTGACATGACTGCCAGTTCAAAACTACAGTACTTTAATTCTTCTATATCTACTCAATGCAGATCAACCTTTCCCAACATGAAGAAACATTTGCCGAATCACTCTATCAAATATAATCTCTTCCCACTTCTACCTCTGGTTTTCCTCAAGTTCTTAAAAATAATCATTCTGACAAAGACTAATTGACTGTCAGAAGTGTACCCATTAAATTAATATTCTTTCAAGCTGGGACGTGGCGGCTGAGTGTTCAGACCACTCGCCTCCCACCAAGGTGATCCCGGTTCAATCATTGGCAGGGTCACTGTTGTGCCGGATGATGACGCTGGCTGGCGAGTTTTCTCAGGAATTTCCAGTTTCCCCCGCCTCTCTCATTCTGGTGCTTCTCCATCATAGGGCCTCACTTCAAGGTACACAGATTGCTTATGGGCTTCCAGCAATAAAATCTGCATTCTGGTGCGATACCCTGGTCCTCAGGTATCCTCCTTGTACAATATTTGTTATTACTTTCCTTCAAGCTAATGAGATAAAGATTTTCTTCTTCTGTCATATTGTGCCGTAAACGGCACTCTAACATAAAGGTTTAATCCCTAAATTGTAGCACCCAAAATAAAAGGAAGCAGGTAAACAAACCATAACAATTTATTTACAATTGGTTGTGTTAAACATATCAAATCCAACAGAAACATGTACATTCAAAACCAACAAAACACCTGAAGGGCAGCAAATGCCATAATGCAGAGGGCAGACAGAAAACACAAATACTTAATAAAATATGGCAGTTTCAGTTACCCTTCAAAATCAAATTCACCCATCGACATGCCGTCGGCTAAAAGGCGCACAGGAAACTAGGAGTTACCACGCGATTTACAGGAAAGGGACCGAAGCACCCAAACACAAACGACTCCAAAAGAAAAACCAAACTACGAAAAACTTACAGCAAATGCAGAATAGCCGACGGGGCCCCGACAGGTGATATACTAGCGAGAAGACGGAAGAAGTCAGACACAACGAACGGGCCGTCCAAACAGCCCAAACAGTTCAAAAGGCCTCAAGCACACACACACACACACACACACACACACACAGAGTCCCATCCAGTGACATCACCTCAGTCTCTCACCTCTTCAGAATGTGATGTCACCAGCGTGGATCCAACACTTATTCCATGACTCAGAATATTGACACTATTTAAGATGGAAAACTCGAACTACGTAAGCACTTGTAGACGTCCCACATGCCAACCATTCACAATAAAACCGCACTGTCTGGACACGAACTAGTATTTTTTTCGCCAAGTCCCACGATGTCCACTTGTGTTCATCCCCAGAATTTACTTCCACTGCCTGTAAAGACTTGTACCCTAGAGCATTGGCTATTAAAGGTTTAGCATAAGAGTGTTACAAAAGTGACTTAACATGTAGATGAAATTATACAGCCCAAATATCCATTTTGTGAAGATTATGTTTTAAAAAATGTTAATACTGTACATCTTTACATGTTAAACAAGACCCTTCAAATTATAAAGTTGCTACAGCATGTGGCAGCACTCAGCTGCAGCTTGTGGAATTACGTAACAAACTGCATGTAAGGCACAAGATTATACTAAACTACATTTCAAATTAAAAGCAACTAAAGGTAAGCAAATCAAAGGGTGTGTCCCAAGTGAGCAGGTACATGGCACAAAGGCTATGTGTCTCTTGGCTCACTATTTGACTTTCAACATGTTGGGTGTTGCATCAGAATCAAGATTGTTGGGGACCTAGCCCTTGATGACAATAGGTACAATACTTAAGTTATTAAAAATTAATGCCATTAAATAATTTCCCAACAACATTTTCAGTGCACGGAAAACTAACAAAGTCATTTTACAGCTTTGTGAATGAACAAATGTATTACAGACCTTCAGTAAAGTAGACATGTGCACCACGATACATAGCACGGTTTGGGCTGCTGAAATCCTGCATGAGGGAGCGTACACTCTTGTCACTGGGTGTTATCAAGTAGACTGCTTCCATCGTGGGTAAAGGTTCTCGTTTCTTGTGAAGATCCTCCACAACTGCATACAAAAATGTAAATATTCAAAAATATATTTATGCTAAGATGGTAACAAAAAAGTCTCTTTTCATAGAATGCAGAAAATTCAGACCCAGATCCGGGGGTGGGGGGGAGACCATCGCCCCCTCTTTGACCTTATATGTACAGTTAATCCTTAAAACATTACAAAATTTTACATCGTTATACTCAAATTTTTGTCTAGGAAATGCCTTAAATAGCACCATTCTGCACCTTAAAAATTACATTTTTCTAGAAGAGGACCCCCAATCCCCCCCCCCCTGCTGTGACTTGTGGTGTGGGCATAACAAATTTCTAAGGAATGGGCTCTCCCCAAAACATACGGATGGATACACCACTAAGAAAATGTATACATTTGGCATACATTCAATACCTATTTACCTGCATACACGGTAACCACTCAGGATTCAATGGCAACTCGGGATATAGCTAAACATTTAAAAACTGCGGGGAAAATACTCCTTTAATTCATGTTATAGGTCACTAGGGATAAAGTGAGGATTAGAAATTTAACCTTTGAAAATTATCTGTAGCTATTACTGCATATAATTCAATATTAACTATAATTGCCTTATTGCTTGTATGGTTGGCAGCAAAATTAAGCAATATAGTTCTGTATGTTTTCCTATTTATTTACAATAATACAGAAACAAAATCAACCGAAACCTACTTATATTATATATTTTATACAATTAAACTTTTTTTATTTTATTTATTTTATTAAACTATGTCATTTCGTACTGACTGCAAACATTAAATTATATGCCTATTTTAAAAATTTATATTAAAGAAACCATTTACACAGTTTTATTGGTACACATTTCAAGACAAGGAAGGTTAAGAAATTTGTCCATTATAGCAGACAGATTTCTTGGAATGACAATTATTTTGTTATTCACATTTTTCAACAAGAAAATTCCTTAACATATTGAATCCTGGTTAGTTAACCTTACTACTTTTAATTGACATGGTATTATTTGGTGGAGGATGGGAAGGATTGGAAATGGGGGACAAAAAATGGATGTTTAAGTGATGTCCTTGTCTGGTGCCTGAACAGTGTTGTAGTATGGTAACACACATAATTTTTTTTTAAATTGCTACACTTCTTCCCAATATCTCTGGCTATCAAAAGAAAACAATTCAACCTATGTTTCTATGGCATACAGCAAATAAAGTTTGAGTCAGGGATTTCTCTACATTTTGAAGAGAAAAAAGGCAGATGTTAAATTTTTGTGCCAAGTATAAAAGTGTTAAAATTCAGAGTCCTGATAATTAAATTAGCTTATTAGCATTTACATATGCCATGTTTACTTAATATTCTAGATTATTTCTGACAATGCAAGTAGTTGTAACCAATGTAACATAATTACTTGAGTAGGATAGAACACCAAAACTTATAATTATCATAATTAAAATAAAAACTGTAGCCTATTGGGACTCAGTAGGATTAAACTTGTAGCAAAGATCTTGACTTAGTTTTTTTTAATGACAGTATATTGTTAAAGCACTAAAATAAATAAGTATGTTACATACTTGTGATCCCCTCCGCAGATATATCATGCATTTTGCAGCATGCAGAAACCATCCGCATTGCGAGCTGGTCAACCACCAATACTCGCCATTCCATCCCCTGGCCAGGCTTGCGCTTATTCTTGATGACATCGTTCATTATCTCTGTAATGCACAATCTGGCAGTCAGTACATGCATGCCACATGAAAGGTTTCACATATATTCCTATATAAATGTTAACATGCACAAAGTCATTCTTATGACAGCTCTTCATCATTCACAGATGCCAAGATGACCTTGTATCAAGAGAAAGATATGGTTACTCTGCTTGCACCTTCGAGATTCAAGTGTGAAAATTCATAATTTTAGATTTGTATGAAATAGAGTTAATTTTGTAGATATTGAATATGGAAAAATTTTAACATGCATAGTTTCCCATAATGGCATGTCAAAGTCAAAAATTTGTATGTTCCAGCAGAACGAAAACTGACAGACTTACGGAAATGAAATAGTCAACACCGAAATTAGAATTCAAGGGCTAGATGCTAAAATTTGTAAAAACATAAAATATAATATTCTGTATTTAAATAAAAAATAGCTGAAATTAAAGGATATTAGTATATAAAAAACTAATGACATCTTTGGCATACTAAATACAATTTCATCTCTATCAAATATTTTTTTAGAAGAAAAAAAAACAGCAGTTCTCCTGATTAAAATGATACAAAGTTTATATCTCTGTGAAATGTCAATGTCAGTTATAAGTGCTATGACAACAACATGCTATCACTTGAGTGGCTGGTTTCCATATAAACTCAATGCACTCTGCTGTACATCTGGAGCGATATTGTGACATGTATGTGTCACATAAAACCATTAAAAATTATATTGCCTATGAGACTATTTCAAAGAACACTTTAACAACCTTACGGGCGCGGTTCACCTCAGTTTTCAACGTCTTTTTTTATTTCTATATTTGTACCAGATATTTTTTTTCTTATTTTATACATAAATTGTGATTAAATCTTCCTGTAAGGAAATTTTTGTATCTCTCATAGTTTTTGCGTAACGAGTCGTAGACGTAAAAATTTGCACTTTACGGTTTTAAGTACGCCACTAAAACCAACTGACATACCAAACTGAAAAAATTCACCTAACAATGTTGGAAACTATGATTTGACACACATAAAATAAGGGAAAAAAAAAAAACCATATTTTTTGTATTTTTAAAAAATTGTTGATATTTTTTAAATTTTCATTTCAAAATTCTGCATTTATTATTAAATACAAAAGTATTTTTTTATATGTGTTAAATCATAGCCTACAACATTGTTATACACTGTGAATTATGTCGGTTTGGTATGTCAGTTGGTTTTAGTGGCGTACTTAAAACCGTATAAAGTGCAAATTTTGACGTTTACGACCCATTACGCAAAAACCATGAGAGATACAAAAGTTTTTTCCTAAGAAGATGATTTAATCACAATTTATGACTAAAATAAGAAAAAAAATATCTGGTCCAAATATAAAAATAAATAACGACGTTGAAAACCGAGGTAAACCATGCCCTCAATCACCCATTGATCAAAGAACACACACAAATGCAGAAACCCTCTAATAAGTACACACAGCTTTAAAAGCTTTGTGTAGCCTATGCCTATCTGCTAAAATGATAACTACATGAACGTATCTGTCCCAGCAACAAAAGAGGCACACTTAATTAATTAAATTTTTGTCATGGTCCCTTCGTGAAAAACACAGAAATTCTGAGGAATAAACAATGAAAGTTCTTCTACTTTTTTAAAAGTGGCAACATTAAACGATAAAAACTTTTGAAATTTTTTGTGGGTTTTACAGCAACTTTGCTATTATTGAATACTGAATATAACATTTACCCAATCAAATCCTCTAAAATAAAGTCAATTTTCTGTTGGAAGTATGGTGTAAACTCTTAATTTTGGGGTGTCCTTGGATTTGCCATTACTTAGTTGTTACAAAAAATCTATTCATATTTTAAGTTAGACGAGTCAATCGAAAGCTCGTTGAATGTAAATTTTAACATAATAAAATATCACATTTCTTTCACTGCTTTCAATGTATACCTATGAAACTAAATATTTAATTTCAATTTCTCTTCACGTTTAAGATAAAACATTTTATGAAGAATTACTACCAAAACTTTTTCCCCCCTTGTGGTTCATCCTCTTGGTTATTTTGTGCACCATCAAAATATTTTGACACTATTTGTCCCACACTGTAAAATAAGTGCCACAAATCTAAACTGTAAGAAAAATTTATGTTCCAGATAAAAAAAAATTAGCAAATTAGAAATCTAAACAAATATGAATTATCAAGCTCCTCATACACTTTTTGAGTAAAAATATAACTAGATTTGTCACTTTGAGTGTTCAAAAAAATTACAGAGCAAAGCAAATGATGAAACATGAAAATTTTTTTAATTTGTGTTGTTCATTAAAAGTAAGATACTGTTTACATTAAATTGCCTGTGCCTTATACATCAGGTATTTCTATAAAAACAGTAAAATAGCAAGCAAATTAAATAAAAGTACTGTAGTACATATCAAGATACACAGTAGATGTCTATATTTCATAAACACTTTAAATTAATAGACAACACGTAAGTTAAAGTACTTCAGGAAGTGTCAAAGTATACGTGTCAATGCTACAGATTTTCATAATAATTTGCACAAACAATGTGTGCCAGTGTGGTAGCGCTTTGTGCTTTCTTCCATTTAAATCCACTGTTACATATGTCTGTGGGTAGCTTCTCATGAGAAGGCATGCCAATCAGCTCTGCAGCATGTTACAGAGAGGGTCTTTGCGACACCTCCCGGTTCACATCTTTTGTTTCAACTAGTGACTTAGTATATCAATAGCTGTAATGTAGTTTAACTGGAACCTTTTTGTCGTTCTTGAGAGAGAGGCTCCTCACTGCTCCTTCTGGTCATGACCAGGGACACTATGGAAAGATTGGTTAGAATGTACAAGGTGGTGAATGGAGAGGGAGGCTGGGGTAAATTAGGCTGCCTGTTAACAAAGGTAGAGTATTGAGGAGGAGGGAATAACAGTGAAAACATTAAAACTATGAGCAGCAGAACAGAACAGAACAGGGTCGGCAGTCTAGGCTTAGGAGGTAGGTAGGGGGTGGAATTTACTTTTGGAGGCGTTGGTAATTGTGAGGGGGTTGGAAATTTAAGAGGGGTTTGGTAGATGACAGGAAGAGGTTATAGTTTGCTTGCTTTCACTGTGCATTTCACTGCTTGCTCCTGTTCGTCCTCATGATGCGTCACGCCTGGTACCTTTCCCCCAATGACAAAGTGTAACATAAGTTTATATGTAAGAGGCAGACACCTAATGGCGTGGAGGACGCCTACAGTTCTCCCTTCAAGGCTATGGGTGCATCAATAGTACCAGGTAACTTAGTCCTGCCTTGTTCGGCCAGCAGTCTGACAACCTTAGATTAACACCAACATCTAGACTGGTTTCCTCCACTGCTTTCTGGAGCTGCATCACATGCTCCTACCATCCTATGCACCTCTTTTCTGATTTCATCCAGTGCCTACCAACAACCACCCCTTTACCATCCCGGCATATCAACTGTGCCACTTACTTTCAGTTAAATTTTTATTCACCGCACCCTGCGTCTTGTCAAGTTGGAATATATGTGGAGCTTTGTTAATTTTTATTTACGGGGCTATGGAGAAAATTATAGATCACTGTGTTACGAGAATGAGTCCTTTCATTTGTTATTGTAATGGTATTACAGATAATTTTCTTGTAGTATTTATATAGTATATGCTAATGAGCTAATTTATATTTAAATGGATTGTAGGAATTTTAAATTAATTTTAGATAACTACTACCCTAAATAATCTTATAATATTTTTTTTATGTTTAATAATTTTTGGTATTTACAGTCATGTAAATTGATTTTGTGAATGCCGTAATTATGGAACAGCTATAAGTAGACTACTCATATCTCTATGTTTAGAGGTTTGAAACCTCTCAGACAACAAAACCCTACAGCCAGCCAATTTTAAACTATTGCATTGTAGCAATAGTGTAATTTTTCTTGCAGTTCTATCTCTCTTTGAATGGTGCAAGATGTCATGGCAGATAGGTCCAGTGAAACCTATTGTAATATGTCACTCCACTCTATAAACTGTACCTCGGCTAAGCTACAGTAAAGTCGGGCGCATGAGAGTTCTTTTTTTTATACTGGTAAATAATATTAACAAATCCACGTTAGAAGTACTTTTTATTCCGTTTCACTGTCGTACAACTGAGTGAAAGTGGAACCGTTCATACAAATTAACCATCACTGAACTCGTGGACATCAAATGTTACTGCCAGAATCATTAAAATCACCAATATTTTATACAGAACACTTTCCTCGAGAACCGCAACACAGAGCATACGTCCATTCCTCTCCAGCCTTTCATCATAACTACCACCTCAACAACGAAACCGATGCTCCTTTCCCCCCACCATTCAGACGATACATTGCCGGCCACTCGGAGAGCAGAGTTTCAAATCACACCACCTCACCCCTCTAACTGTAGAAGCGCGCACGTGTCGCTCTTTTACTTTCCATCTCACTCGCACTACCTTCCTTTTTGCTCTAAGGGGTGGGTAGTCTAATTTTAGACTCGGCTCGCGCCCAGTGCATACAATCCAACTGTTGCATCACCCACCGGCAACTAATTTACTTCACATGACTACATTCATTTACACTACACCACAGACCAAAATATAATATCCCAAATAAAAAAACATACAAACAATACACCCAAAAACAATTTGATCCCTGAAAACTTTACCTAGCCTTATTAATACAAAAAAAAAAAAAAAAAAAAAAAAAAAAAAAAAAAAAAAAAAAAAAAAAAAAAAAAAAAAAAAAAAAAAAAAAAAAAAAAAAAAAAAAAAAAAAAAAAAAAAAAAAAAAAAAAGGAAAATTCCTGCAACATTACACTATATTTAATCTGCCATCAACCTAAATGAGTTAACTCAAGGGAGAGAGCACTAGGCAGAATAATAATGTCAATAGTACTAGCCACCTTAAGAAGAGGCAATTTTTGGTTTAGTTTTATAGAATTTATAATTGGAGTGAACTTCAAGCCATCGCCTACAAGACTGTAACATCAACTTCAAATTACCTATTTAAATTTTATTGAACTTTTGAGTTGCCACTTGGATTAAGTGTTTGAACTGTTTCGGCAAAACCTTTTATTTAGCTTAGCCAGTGAAATGTAATGAGTTAAAGTTTCATTCTGAAAAGACGTTTTCTCCACGGCCAGAGGTCTTAGTTTAAGTTTTAACTGTATCTACTAATTGAGTAGTTGAGGCATATTATTAAATTACAAACAATTAGTTGATTGAATATAATAACCCTGAGATATATAACTAAAATTGTTTCTACATTGCAAGATGTTCGTTTCTAAACAACAGTTTGATTAAATATGCTATTGAAACATGGGACCGTGCAATGCTAAGGGTATTCTGTAGCTATACATTTGTAGGGAATGGCATCTGTGTTTTTGGTAATAAAGGACTATTTTGTCAGATTTGTCAAATTAACCACTTCTCTACAAATTATTACAGTACTAAAGATGTTAAATGTAGCCTATCTTCTCACACATTTACTACAACTCACCTCGTATGAAGTTTAGTAATTTATATTTATTTATATTACAGTACATCTTAGGTTACAAGTACTTCCCACACTCATTATAAAGTTGAGTATATTATGAATAATAGCCTACTTTGTTTTTCAAAAAAATGTAACTGCAGATAAAAAAATATATGTAAGTGTGTGTGTCTACATACACACACACACAGACAAGAGTAAACTACAGATTTTCCGTGCGCCGATTAACCAGTTTTTGGATTAACCATGCGACGTTCTGTACGTTGAACACTGCAAAAACCATTTGTAACACAAGAGTGTCAACGCTTGCGCGCAAGAATGGATTAACGAAATTTCAACATAATTTTTTCTCGTGTTTACCATGCACCCTGGAAATATTCTTATTTATTTTAGTGAAAAGGTTGTGATATGCTGTATTTGTAGGCAAAACCATAAGTCGTTCTGGTATTTGAGTTAATTGTAAGTAAATTAATTTCTTTTTTACGTTTCATATCAACAAATTGCTTTTTTGGGTTATTAGTACCCCCCCAAAATCTGTACGTAGCTTGGCACCAATTAACACGGATAATTGGGAGTTTACTGCGTACCTACAGGATATATATACATATATATATATATATATATATATACATATATATATATATATACATATATATA
>PNEQ01003159.1:106756-131140 GCA_003012365.1 Medauroidea extradentata | reverse complement strand
TGTAAGGACGGTGGACAGCGAGCTCGGGGTCACCGGTGGGTGGACTTTTCGGGTGATCGCGGCCGGTACCTGCAACATAATTAACGTCGTGACCGATCAAAAGCCGCCGGAGGAAGCGCCTATTCTTTTCGTCGAAAGAAACTTTAAGTATCTACCTCTCGTGACGCAACCCGCAGTGCGTGAGTCCCTTAGGCCGATTAAAAAAAGAAACTTCTTTGTTATTTTATTTCAATTAGAGCTAGCCGGGCATACTACAACATTACTTAATACGAACCCAATCGTCCAGCATTACTCACGTAAGAGACAGAGCAGCGACACCTCTTATCATAACCAAACGCGGGTCGCGAGCAACCAACAACAAAAGTGTCGCACATTAAGACCGTACATAAACTCGACAGTCCTACATTCTTCATTTTGAACTGTATATACGGTGGTATGTAAGAGTTCTTAACGTGATTTTAATAAGAACTAAAATATTCAGCTTTACTACGTAAAACATTGAGCATACATTTGTTATTTCAAGATAATGGCATCTCGGAATCTATTATAAAGTATTTATTGTATTTTTTTTTTTTTTGCAATTTACATGTGTTCTAAATTGATGAATTTTGTACATTGACATTTTCTATATTATGAAGTCTAAAGTAACCATGCGATAAATAGAATGCACATGCATTGCTACGTACTAATTTAACTGTTCCTATTTGCCTTTGGTCAGTATCTTCGACGAATAAAGTTAATTATTGAAAGGTTGCTGACTTGCCCAACTAGCTAATGAAAACACACACTTTTTTTAAGTGCCGTCGAGCCCACGCACCTCGCGTTGCATTTTTCGACGACGTAGAACCACTTTAAGGGTATGGTAGCGAAACAATTAAATATTTACTTCAGCGGGTTAGTTTGATAATTGACGGAATTGATTTACTGGGAAAACGGCCGCGATTACCTGGAAATTCCACTCGCCTTGTGACCCTCAGATACCCTGTCCACCCATCGCAAAGTTCGACAACGAAGAAATTATCACTTTTCCGCCAGAGTTAAACACGTGCTACTTGCTTGCTGCCATATTCGCGTTTCTCCATCATCCCTCGTCCTTTCCTGTGTGCCTCGAGTCCCTTCCCCTCCCTCGAGCACTTGGTGGTGACGAAGTTCCCCTCAGCCAATCAGAGAGAGGCACTATGCCGCTCGCGAATGCGTGAGTCCGCTATTAAAGGCCTACGTTTTTATTATAGAAAATAACGTTGTACATTTACACATAACTAAATTACTTAAATCACATTCTGAGTATTGAATACTATTTACATTTCTTAATTAATATGTTATTACATTAAGTACCTAGTAACCAGGATTCCGGTGAAGGATAGGGCAAAAAGAGCGGGAAGAGAGAGAAGCATAAGGAAGAGGGAGGCAAGGGCTATTCTCCTGGCCCTAAGTCCACATGTGGCGGTGCAACTGGTCTCCTAGGTTGCCAGCCTTCTGGGCACTTACTGACAAAAACTATAATTAACATACGTGAATTCACACTGATTTCATCGTCATACTTGATTCAGTGGAGCTTGGCAGGTTGCATTGATGCCAAAGAAGACATATTTACTGTAAGATTTATGGCAGCGATAGTTTTGATTAAATGTCATAATAGCTATGTATGGCGTATCACATGCCCCCTGATAATTGACGAGTATGTCGTACCTGTATATACCGATGACAACTACAAGGTAATAAATATTAATGTAGAAGCCACTTTATTGTAACCAACTACTGCCTTTACAGAATAACACAATAAAATATCTTAAATTTTAGTTTGTCATTACATATTAGAGTATTTATAAAATAGTCCCGTTACAGCATTAAATAGGTAGGTGAGAATTTATGACTTTGGTAGCTTGGTAAGGCAGTAAGTAAACATTTTTATACTATTTTACAACATCTGTAATAAAGCATTTGTAGTGAAAAGTAATGGTAAAAATTAAATTACCATGGCATTCATGCAGGTGTAATCATTTAAAGCAATCTCTGCTCTGTAAGCTGCCTCTTCCTATAATAATAAGAATAAATTAAAATTTTGTTTCTCATAATTTTCAGTTTAATTGGCTGTTATTCTATAAATTTCTAGAATTTTCAACATTTCGTATACAGAATTTAATTTGGAAAAGAACGTGTGTTTCAGTTTCTTAAGTACGAACATCTGGAATGGTAAGGAGATAGAAGAGCAATAATGAGGAAATCTTATAAATAAATAGTCCTATAAAACGTCTACAGCAGTGTCACGCAAATGAATAATATTTATCCAACTGTGAAGTAAACAATAGAGGCATTCATTATGAAACAAAATTGTGGAATATCGCAAAGCCTTGCATGTATTATCTAATTAAATCCATAATACATCAAATACATTAATTCCTAATGCTGCTGAAAAGATGCTTATTACTGTTTCTTATTCAATCCTTTAAAACCACATTCCATATGCAGTTAATACAGCGTAACATGCTACATTGAAAATTGTTGTAAATACTAAAAACTATGAATTTACGTAAATGTGTGTTTAGTAAATATTGAGAACGGTACACTAACCATATCAAAATACACCTTAACAGTGTGACAAACCACTTAGCAGACCTCGCAATATTGGGAAGGATACGTATGTACACTGAGTTCACTAGCTTACCAACAGAGAGCAGTCTCGTGTAGTTCGGCAATAAGTGACGAATATAATACATAGAAGATCACTATATAACATATTTCTTGTAACTCATGTTCGAAGCCCTAGTATCACGGAATAGGGTAGGTTTACTCTATATCATAATAACCGAGGGAAAACAATTCTTACCTCTGTCATGGCTGTATCCATCGTGCTCTCTGCGGCCGTTCTCATTAGTGGATGTGGATTGTTCCAACGAGTCTTGTTGACTACGACTGATTTGAGATTCCATTATGATTGACAAATTTCCCTGCAGTGATGTGGTCCCCATAGTGCTGGGAGGTTTATTCAGTTGAGAAGTGCACGATAGCATAATATTTACAGGAGAAGTGAGAAATTTTGGTAATTTTCATCGGTTTATTTCAAACTCTGATTCAGAGTCTTGGGAGGCACTGTGAGTAACTTTTGATATTTCATATCTTTATTTTTTCGTATGTAACTGGCATATAATTAATCCACATTCAAAATCAGGGGATCGCTGACATATTTTTAACTTTTCATTGTTGTTTCGTATAGAGTTAAAAAATTTGAACTTTAAAACTATCATTACATAGTTAATTCAAATGAAGACACTAGTGAATGAGGGTTAACAAGTCATGGATCTTATTACTGTGGCATGCCTTCGCAGCTGCAGTGTTTTGGCAGCCGCATACCAGACGTGACGTACTGATCGTTAATAGCATGCAGCTTATCGCCTGCTGAAGCATCGAATTGGAATTTTGTTTGAACGTACTTTAGTCAGTAATGTTCCGTTACATGTGTAAGCAATTAATCTGCCGTTCACACTGTTCTAGCTCTATTATACTGATAAGCAGTTTCTTGTTTAATTTAAACCGATATGCAATTGTTTTACACAATACTATGATCCATTCCGCCAGCCATACACTATACGTTATGTCACATACAAACTGTAGGAGAAAAAACGAATAGTTAATGAACCTACAGTAAATGAATTTTTTTTCCACTTTTCTGCAGATATAAAAATAATTCTCAGAAGTATTAACATGTTATTTTGCAACACCGATCTCAATAATTTGTGAATATTTATTTTTTGCAAATGTTGTATGAAAATTACAGTAACCAATCATTGTGACCGAGATAACCTATATTTAATAGCACATAATTGGCTATTTACCACTCAAACAATTAACAGCGACGACTTATTTTAAAATTTCTTTAACAGCCTTACAGTTTCGATGTTAAAAACACACATTAGCTCACAGAACGCTGTTTTTTTTCCTAGGGACAACGGAACGGCACAGTACCTCTCTTCCAATGCCGACTTTTTCCAGTACGCCGGTATCGACCGACCTGTGTTCCTGTACACAACGCCTAAAGTGTATATTGATGACATAACTGTCGTCACCACCATCAACAATGCCACAGGTGAACAAACTATTGATTTAACTATGGTTGTGTCATGTCTTTATATTAGAACATTAAAATATAATAACCGACCAAAATGACACAGTGGTAAAACTCTAGCATTCTGGGGTACATCGGTCATTTTGTGCTGGCTATAATAATTTCAGCCTTCAGCAATTTTTCGAAACAACTGCAGGTGAGCATTGAGATAGATGGTTTACTTTAAGCATGGCTTAGTCAGTCCAATTAAGTATAGTATATTTCGACCTGACTGTCGGCGGTATGTAAATTAGACTAGAGTGTTCTTAAAATAAACACAGAAGAGCGTTCACCGAAGTGAATGGATGAAATAGGACAAAGTAGCAGTGAATAAATATAATATACAGAGGAAACAAAGGGCCTCGAGAGAACTCATCGGACAACGATATGAAACTCTAGAACGACATCACCGTGATTCACCATAGTGTCGAGGCAAGTTATCCGATAATTACATTTTCCTGGTCATGGTTGAATTCTTTTTTAAGTATTCTTGACGTAGTCAAATAACAAGCTTTAATGAATTTAAGACTCCTGCAACCTTTTATTCATTTGCTAATTGCATATACTTCGAATAATATCATTATAAAATTTTTTTAAGACAGTTGTAAAAATCCTCTTACATAGAAAACAAACTAAAAATAATAAATAAGTAAATAAATAACGTCAAAAATGTACACCTAAATTATTACAATACGTATTCACATATTATTTAATGTTGTGGCACTATGTATGGCGATGACACCAGCCTCTGTGAACTTATTACAAAACTACTGCGAAAACACTTTGACAAATTGTGTTCAATAATTTAAATATACTCGTTTTAAATTCCTTTCATAAAATGTTTTGATGTTAGGCTGACGGCCCACTGACAGAAAGTATCGTAGTATAACTAGAGAAAAATATTTGTTTTTGTTTCCTTACTATACAGGTGTTATTGACTACAACATATCGTATGAAGGAGCAGAGAAAAACCACGCAAAACCCACAGTGTCTGTCAGTTTGTATGACAAGGATGAGAAGGTCGTCGCTACATCTACAGGAGTGAAAGGACGTCTAGAAGTTTCTGGTGCTAAGTTATGGTGGCCATACTTGATGGATTCCGATCCTGGATATTTGTACCAGCTTCAGGTAAACTAGCAACTTAAGTTTCAGTGCTCAGGCCCTGGTCATAAGAACAGTAGGGTTTTTTCGGTGGCCGACATTTCTCTTCAAATATTGTTAGGACGTGTCGTGAAGATAAAAATTTTTAGTATAAATTTGTATTGCCAGGTGTAAGTTTCTACAGCAAAATTTTGGTGCAACATCTAAGCATAATTAAAATTTATCCACTTTGGATTTCATTTGTTTGAAAACATCCAGTTCGGATTCCAAATTAATTTTTATGTGCGGTGAGTAAGATTAAATTACGAGGTCGTTAAATTTTATATGTCATAATATGATTAAAAATAAGGTAAGTATTTGTACATTGTGTTTAAGATATATACTATTTGATTAAATTTCTAGACAATTTTAAGCTCACGTGAAAAGATACATTTTAATGATTATGTAAGCATAATGTTGATAATGTCAGTCCTCTTAACATACAATAGTTATGTTAATAATACAGAAAGCGAAGTACGTACACAAAAAAAATGTTAAAATTGCGAAATGTTATGAGGGAGAAAAGTTTTCCGTGTCATTGAAGGCGTTTTGTTATTTTCAAAACAAAAAAATAAATACAAAATTCATTCTCAGGCAGTTCATTTACGCATGGGTTAAGCGAAAGCGATTAATCTTTACTGCTCACAGTCCAGCTGAATTCAGTATTATTTAGTGGAGTATCTTTGTCCATAGTTGAAGCACCAGTGTATACCATGTAGAACGGTAATTTTGATGACATATTGCGATAACAACTTGTGCGTGGAAGATCTAGAATATTTGGTCTACTATCTTGTGTTACGCATCCACAATGAAGTTCATGAACGTAATGCATGTGGATCTCATTCCAAGAATTTTTACTAAGAATTCTTCTGCGAATTGTACGGAATATTTTTATTTAGGATGTGGAAATAAGACGTCGAAAATTTCGAAGAATTTATTGGGATGTTACTTTTTGTACCTATCTTAATAGTTAAATCGGATCCTGCAACAAATGTGTGACCAAAGGGGCTTATAATACCAATTAAATTTTTGGCTTAAGTAAATAATGTAAATAATCTCTAATCCTGATTTTTTCGACCAGTGTGTTCAGAGACGTTTATCATGGTAAGAGACACAAAAATGTATTGCAACACAAAATCACCCTACGGGTTTAATCATGTGTTCGTGCTGATGGAGGGCATTCTGAACATTTTCTTTAAAGTCGTATGTGCCGACGAAGTCGTTTCACAAGTCCCTAAGAATTGTCACAATTGTTCCTACTGCCTGTGTGTTAGTGGCGGAGTGTGTGGCATAGTGACAAGTTATGTACTGCTGTAATGATGCCCCACAGCAACATGATCCTACCCGCGCGCTATCAACCATACGCCATGTATTACCAACTGTAGCGCAGAAACGGTGCGTTTATGGACCTATGTTCATGTAACACTTTTTGTTCCTCTACACGTGATGATTGTTTCCCTAGAATATTGACATAGAATTTTGCAGCATCCTGTACAGGATGACAGGTAATGGTCAAATATCTATTTACCTCGTCTGAAAACGCAAAACCGTTTTCATTATTTCTGTGCATAGTAAACAAGATATCAAAAATATATTTGCCTGTGGTTGGTTTTTGACAACTGATAGGTGACATCAATATAATTTAATTTTTATTGTTTATGTCGATTTGGACATTAGCTGTGATTTCAATTAACCTAATTAAAATAAGAAGGTAACATCTCAAGTAAAAATTTATGTCACAGCCATCCCTCAATCTTCAGCACTATAACCTTTCTTTGACCTCCAATAATTTTTGGCATTGAAACGACCCTTAAACGATTTGAGCATTCCACAACGTAAACAATATAGAAACTACATGACCAAAAACGTTGGCCAAAGAATATAATATAATAGATAGATATTTATTATGAAACTCCATTTTATAACGTGGCACATTTTTCCTTTCGTTCACTTTCTAATAACCAAAATGATATACAAATTATAAAAAATCAAATATTTACTCTACACCTACACAATAATATAAATAATTATATTCCTAAAGAAGAAATTACTTAATTACGTAAAATAAATTATCAGTGCAATTTCAGTAAATTTTTACCAAAAACCGTTCTCACAAACATTATGTAGGGTGAAAATATTATCAGGCAATCTCGAGATATCTTACCGTACTGAAAAAAAAAACATATCACCAGTTTACCTAAAGACACCAAGGTTTGAGGGAAATCAGGAAACCCGAAACTAAGGTGACGAAACTTGTGAAACTTCTTAAAGCAGAATGCTTAAGGCACCCCAAGTTACGACGAAACATTCTCGAAGAATGAAGCAAACAAACATTCCCATTGCAGTTTAACCCATAAATCTTACAGCCACTTCACGACAATAGACCTAGTTAGGATGACGCAGCGAACAAAGTATGTCTCTATAAAACAAATTTGACTCTATTAAGACGCGCACTTCGAGAAACTCAGTTTCTGCTTCCCAAAATGTTGCCAAAATGCTCTCGGAAGTATAAGCAATTTCAAACGGAAACGAAATTTCAAGTACAAAACCAATTTGAATTACCGCAGCAAAGTATGTCAAACAGCAACCCAGCATTATAGGAATTGCTCAACAAATATCCATTTAACAGTGAACTAGTCAAACAAAGTTACTGTAAGCAATAACGACTGACAGAAAAATATTAGTTAAATTCTCGCACAATCTTCAACAACGAATTTCCTACTCAGTTTCAAGAGTTAGTGTACATGGCGTGTGAACCATGCTGTAGCATGGTACGGAAAGTAATTTTTCTTGTGTAACTGTCACAAATGTTTCCAATGTGTTTATCTACGAAAAGAAGTCATTGGATCTGTATCTCTATGATTTTAAACATGATGTCCGCTAATTAGGAGCACGATTTCCAAGCTCCTCAAAATTACTTTTCCACGTTGTTGTAGCTGAGAAAATAACCATAATCGGGAAACCAAATCATCGAAACCTGCAATGGACTTTACCACATTCTTCTCACAAATAAAATTACAGGGTCATGACTTGACGTACCTTTGATAAACGGTTTCTATGAAAACACTGCACACTAGTTTAGATCTTCGCGCCTAGAGGCGATGAGGTGTTTGACGGACGTGTTATATTCGACTTAGCGTCTTCCCCGTTTCCGTTCCTCGAACGTAAAAAAAAACGAATGCGTCCACTAACTCTTAAGTCGTTAATTCTTATTAGCTTGCAAAATAAGGCTATTTCGCAGCACATGTGCTATTGGCGTAATTACCGACATTTTGGTACGGATAAATTCCAGCGCAGCGCTCTTGTCGACCCAGACCTCCAGGTTACCGGCTAACTCGCCACACATCCGACCTCCCTAGTGGCGTACACTCAATACTCTTGCTACTATCGGCTCGATGCAACAGTTGAGTAGATCCCAGAAATGTGGTATGATTTGGGCCTACGGACACATATTCTAGTACCATTTACAACAGTATCATTGCTTAGCATCAGATAACGTCACAGGACATCACATACCTCCCTCTCCCTTTAAACTCATCCCATCTTGGAGAAATATCGCAAATAATTACCTGTTTGCCAACGTCGAGGAGGCGTGAAATTAATGAGGAAATTGTCCCTCACAAATTATATGATACAAACAAATTACTCATAAACCCCAAAAAGCAAAGCCCACCCTCAAACTAACGAAATCTACAGTAAAAACCAGTGAACGATTTTATCTAAGACAACAGACGAGATGACATACATATTTAAAAGTTAATATAATGCAGCAGATTCCTAAAATATTCACATCTCCTTGAAGCTTATATCAAGAACCTTTAACATATTAAAAATCTTAAAGGTGGTGATAGAGTTTCCTTAACCTCTCCTGAGTCAGGTTCAGCAAGAATGATAGTTACAGGGTTGGCTAACAATGTTACAATATACAGTTATACAGAAATAAACTTTGCAGTTTGCCTCCTGTGGCACTGTGAAGAATTATATTATATTCAACATTAAGCACTGTCAATTGGTCATCGCACATTTGTTGATTTTTGCAACAAAAAAAAAGAGGCCCCTTTTCATGAGCTTATTAAATCTAATATTTGAGGCAAAAATAGTGCATATTGGTAAGCACTAGCTTAATCGCTTAGGATAATCATAGGTCATACATAATTTTCCCAGTAAAGTAAGAGGCATTATAATTTAATTCTACAGCCGGCCGACTCCAGCTTCCTGCAAATAGTGGTGGCATTCTTCTCCCAAATGATTCTAAGAATGTAAATCTAGGTACTATATAGTAATGTAGCAATTATTTCCATTGTTAGAGTGATGCAATGTCTCAAATGCATCCACAAATACTCGTCACATACCCTCAGAAGACTGCACGGCATAATGTCCGACTTTCGAAGTCATCGTGTTATTTAGATTATTTTCAACCTTCGCAGATTCTGACATGGGCCTATGCCAGAATCTCAGTTTGCATATCAGGCCGAAAATATTTCCCTTATTATCATTTGTTTTGTTTTATGAACCCCAATGGCACTCTCAATAGAAAAATCACGAAAATACTTAAGGAGTATAGTGCAGATAGTCTTTAATACCCATGCCATTTTCTTCTTTTTCCTATCAACCAAACAAGTAATCCCCTTCACATCTCTAAAGTTTCTGCATTTTCCCTCTTAAATTTCTTTCCCATATTTTAATTCTTCGTGTTCCTCACTTTGTTATCTTTGAATGTCATCAAATGATGCAGGAATTAAATGTAGGACGTCTCACCCTTTATTTAAGCTTCACTCTTTGTCCATTCCCCAATGAATATCCATTTTTTTCTGTAGATGGTTCAAAGCAGCACTAAGTTCAGTGTAACACAGAATGAATTTTGAAAAGTTCCCGTGCATCATCAGTGGTCTCATAACCCCTTTAACACTTTTAGGTTTCCTGAAATTCAAAATGGGCCCAATATAATCAGGGTACATCAAAATATGTCCAATCCTAATTATAAACCCAAAGAATTTAATTAGTTTCTCGCTCATTAAACTTTTTTCGGGAATGACCAAAAATCTGGTCAGCTCATACTTCTCAAGTGTCGTCAGTACACGTTCTAGACATCCCTCAAAAGAGTTAGTAAAAACCGTATTGTATAAAAATGAAAATACTTACTTAAATTGATACTTCCCCAACAAATAACCAGGGATTCTGGAATGTCATTGACTGCCATAGTTAACCGTAAATAGGACTCGCTACCAATCAAAATGCCCCCTTGGTGTTACACCTTTATAATTCTGACTTTCGGAATCCAAGATACATTGGTGGAATGCTGAATTCGAATCAAATATGGTGAAATATTCAGAAAATGAAGACATTGAAAAATAATATCAATGCGCGGAAGAGGAACTAGATGTACATACATATTTTGATTCAGCTTGCGGTATTCCAGAACCAACCTGTACTTTTCTATTGCCTCATTTTTCAGTAAAAACGCTTGAGAAGTATTTGGTGACTTAGTCCTATAAATTACATCCTTTTTCTTGAAATATTAGATAACTGTGTGGAAGGTCTTTGACTTACGTACGAAAAAAAAACCTAATCTAAAAACAGACACATATCAAGCAATCTAGGAATTATCCAAAACCTACGGGTGCAGCTGTTCTCATCAATGTTTTTCTATATAACAAGATGTATGCTCTGACCTATCATCAAACTCCATTTGCAACCAGCTGTGTAATCTCATTGTCCAACTCCAAACAAACAAATCTTTAATGTTGAGAAACTTTTTACTACATATTTTCTCATGCATTGCTGCCCTATAAAACACACACAAGTCCAAGGGTCTACAATTGCAAACATGTATTTATATTTAACTAATATGGGTACCTATTTACTTGTTATATTAATGAATTTCACATTTTCCAGAGTACCACTACTACTGCCTGAAGTAGGTAAGCAATATGGTCCTGATTCCCACATTTGAATCACGTGTAAGACTCTTTTATTGTGGGACAACTACAAGCAGAGTGGCCTGCCTTGTTACATTTCAAACGAGTAATTGGTGTTCCTACCAACACTTTCCCCTTAATTGTGTGCTGATCAGAATAATCAGTAGTCTTTTACTCGATAAAATATACTGTTAGGTGAAAAACACACATGGAAACGAATAAATTGCTGCCTGATTGGGGATTTAAATTTATCAATATTGAATCAGTAAATTCAGTTTCTGCTGACTTAACCAAAAATGCATTTGCTAAAGTCAAGTAATTTCTACTTTTTATCAGTATTGTTTCTGGAGCATCTTTATTGAAAAATCGCCTTTTATTTTTCAAAAAGTAAGATATCAAGTTATCCATCAATTTTAACATGTTAAAATGTGACATTAAGGAACAGTTTCGCAGAGTTACAAATTATAAGCATTCTTCTTTCATTTACTATTCATGATTTACCTTTTTAAAATTTATGTAGTGTCGGTAATGGTTCATAAGTAGCTCTGTGTATTGTACAGTCAGGTGAAATATTTTACAAAAGTTAGTTAAGCTGTGAACAATCCTATGTAAGCATCGCTGAGTTCTATATGATGCTGGAAATTCATCTCATAAAAGGGGGAAGGCAATATAAACATTAGTTTAGAATAACTTCATGAAACTGAGTCTGAGGACACGAATGCCATTGTCATATTTTGGAATTTATTTTTACTGTTGTCTACTTCCGTCGTTAGATTTTACTTTCGAAACATTATATGGGCTTAAAAGTAACCATTAAATTATTTTTCACGTCACAAATTGTTTAGGAATGTTATGTTTTTACCGTACGTCAAATAAAATTTCGATAACATAAACACTAAATAACAAATTGCGGACAGGAAACTGACGTGGACAAACATGACTGAGAAAAGGAAAACGGAAGATGTGTTGGAGGAATGTTTCACTTACGTAATATCTTTCTTACAAATCAAAACAAAAACCTTGGTTTGGAAATACTTCCTATGAAATTAAGTTAGAATATATCACTTTCGAAATCAACTAAATCTGGCCAGAAACCAAACATTTGCTAAATTAAGCTGTACGCTATTTTCTTGGTACGTAAGTTAATGGTTTGATTATAATAACTGTTCTTGTGTATTACGAAGAAAGCATTCACTTCACATTTTCAAATGAATGAGTTTTTCAGGCAAATCACTTTTACTTGGTGACTGAATGAGTAAGAAAATTTGGTCAGTGTTTAACATCAAGGTCTTCAGCGCTGGCAAGTGGTGATATGATGTATAGAGCGACGCCAAAATGAAAGGCCGGGAGAAACGGAAGATCCCCGACAAAACCCGCATCCGAACATTCACTTGGTGAATAGGTAGGCACGCTTGCTAAGGTCATCCGCTTCGAAAAGAATGACAGTGCTTGGGATATGTTGCAGACAGGGAAAAACAGTCTGTGGCTAAGAAATATCTGTAATTCTGCAGGTCTGTGTAGATAGCGTGTTGTTCTTCAGGTTACACTGAAAGGCAGTGAGACGGACATCTACCGGCTGCCCGTCGGCATCAGGACCGTCAGCTGGGACAACTCCAACTTCTTCATCAACGGCAAGAAACTCTACCTCCGCGGCTTCGCCAGGCACGAGGACTCTGATGTAAGCTTTAATTGTAAATCTGTCTGACAATAGTTTAGTCACAATTTGTCTTCCTAGATTGTTATTGTTGACTACGAATGTCTTACTGCCTCAACATCGGCGATCTTACGTAAGATAATGTATTTATTATTTACTCTGCAATATTGTTCTAATAATGTTAAAAGCTCGTATTTGGAAACTGGAAGATTTGATGACAGCTGACTGGTTACTACAAAGATACTTATAATTCTTCTTGCTTGCCGTCCTTCTCTCCAAACTACAAGTTAGGAGCTGTCAACACATATCGTATGAGGCGTTACTGCAGGCTGTACAATATTCCTCGACATCAGAGCGTCTGGCTGGGAGTGATGTGAAAGATGACATGGAATGATGAACTGCAATAGAGAAGCGACGGAATGCGAATGTCGGGGGTAACAGGAAAACGCGCCAGCAAACGGCAACGTCCACTACGTTTCCTACACGTGAAATATTCGGAGACCGACCCTACCGGGACTCGAACCCGAATCGCCTTTGTGAGAGGCGTGTGCTCAACGCACTACGCCAACCTCAGCACTGCAGTGGCTTCAATATTATAGTCATTTCGATTCAATATTAGGTATAAACACTGTTTACTATTTTTTTTTTTTCGAAGTTTTGTGAATTGTAGATTATTGTAATTTTCTTTGGCTGTATATAAATTCAGGTCATATTTCACATTTAAACTACTACAACATTTTGATCTCAAAAATATTGAAAATTTTATAAGAATATGTAGTAGCTTATTTCCGTATGTATCTTTCAGACACTTACATGAGTAATTTTACTATTTTTCATAAAAAATTTATTTCATCACAATTCAGGTAATTATTAATGACTTATTAATATTATTTTGTAATGAAATTTGATGCACCTCTTATCTCTCAAAATATATTTAATTACGTTAGGGTTGTATTGGGTATAACAAGAGAGTAGAAGATAGGTGTATAAAATTAGCAGGCATTATTATTATAATTAATATTATTTTTTTACTATTATTTCGATATATGTTTTTGAACTGTGAAGAGTGATGGGGAATTCAGTTGATTTCAGAAGCAAAAGATGGTATGAAGTGAGGTGTGTAAGGAAATATTGATTGATATTGATTGGTATGGGTAACGGACGTCAGCATGTGTTCGGGTGCCTCACATAACATGTGTCCAAGTTAGGGGCTCGTCTGGCTACAAAAGGAAAGTATGTTACAAATTTTGCGAGATGATTCTTTGTAAAAGAAATGAGGTGAAGTTTGTCAGAACCTCACGTGTGCCGCGTTTTGCTTAACTGTAAAGGTTCACATTTTCTACGTCCATTTTCTCAAAAAACGGTTCACTGTAGGGTGTTGCAACAAGTCATCCTTATTTTTTACATTGGGCCTTCTTCTATAAACCGCGTCATTTAGCAGTCAAAAAATACAATGATTACAAATTCTGCGCCAAAATAACGACTAACCTCATTAATTGCCGAAGGCGAAAATGTACGAAATTTTATGTCCACAGGCTGCAAAGCCACATCCACGCCTAGAAATTCGTGATTTATTTCTCCTTACTTTTGGTAAATTTAACAAATGTTTTTCAATGTAAATTTTCAATCGCAAATTTCTGCCTTAAAATTTGGGGCAGCCGAAATCTTTCATTGTAAGACCTTGCCTCAATTTGTACAAAGAATTATCTCGCGAAGTTTATAACATACATTCTCCGCACCCGATATAGAATTACTGGCAGATACGCAGCCTGCCTCACTAACATGTAGGACGTGATATCTAAACACTAGGATTTAGGCCGCTTCAGTGTTTATGGATGGCCGTATGAGCGATGAAAGTGCGATGGAAATAACTCTGCCGATGATTTCTGTTACACTATAAAAATGCGCTCATAAATAAATCAGTGTTTAGTCTAGAGGCTTACGTAGTCGAACTTCCAAGATGGTTCAGTGGTGGCCGAATGGTCAGACTATTCGCCTCCTCCCCCCCCCCCAAGGTGCTACAGGTTCGATTCCCGGCGGGGCCGGTCCCCGGATTTTCGCATGTAGGAATCGTGCCAGACGATGCCGTTCAGCTGCGGTTTTTCTAGGGGATCTCCAGTTTACCACGCTCCTTAATTCCGGCGCTGCGCCATACTCACTACATGTCATCCCTCACCAGCGCTGAAGACCTCGATGTTGAGCCCTGGCCACATTATTTCACTCAAACTTCTGAGCAAGCTCGAACATCAACTTCAATATTTCAGAAGCAGTAACAGTTCGCAACAGTCGTCACGCTTGCGGTAAGCCTCGCGACAAGGCCCTGTGTCTAAACTGCGACTAATATTTCGAAGTATAAGGAGTTAGTTTTAGTGTATGCAATGGCGGTGAAACTAACACAGAGTTAAATGTATACTCTAATTTTCAATGTTAATAATTAATGAGTATATTGAAATTTCACTACTTTTGTCTAATCCCTGTTGTTAATGACATAAACCGAACTAGACTAAAATTGGGAAATATTCCTTGCTCTTCTTAATTAACATTGAATCTTAGTGGCGTAGTCGATGATATAAAAAAGTTCTTTTAAATCAGCTACGTTAAAAATTTCAAACAGATGTTATTTTAGAAGAAGGTGTTGTAGATTTAAGAAATATATAATTTTCTCACTTATTCAAACGATTTGAGAACCGATTTTCTTCAGTTTTCTGTATTCCAACAGCTAATTAGGACGTTTGAATCAGTTACTATGCATTCTAAAACGCTGGATAGTAGAAGTCGTAATATGTTTTGCAGTAAGGTTAATTTTTCAAAAAGATTAAAACAAAAGAATTAACAATATAAACAATTTAAACTTGCACAAAAGTTTCATAGTTGTGTAGAATATGTTTGTACTGACAATTTTAAATTCCCTCGAAAGTACCGTGTTAAATGTAATGTGCTATAAATGTCAGCGGATTGGGAATTTCTTTTAAGTAAGTCACACTAAAATGGGTGAAAAATAACAAAAATACAACAAGTTAATTATAATGACAGCAACAAATATGAATCATAGTTTTTATTCAGATAATTGATGCACTAAGTAATCGTTAATATCATGTAAATTATGAGTTGTTCCACTGGCTATGTTGATTATAATCATTAATACTATGTAAAGTAGGAGGTGTTCCAGTGAATATGTTGATTGATTCGTGTGCTGGGAGAAGTGTGACCGATAAAACGAAGAAATATGTCTATTAAACCACATCGAGAATATAATAATCCAGCGACATTTTAAAAATTCACGTTACTAGACTTCGTCATTCCCAAGTTTTAATAGTATGAAGCAATCAGACACAATGACTTCATGGAGAGAGAGTATATTTGGTTAAGTTAATAACAGGTTTTGACAGCTGGTGAGGATGACACGTGTTCGACATCACTGCCATGAGTGTATGGTGTTACTACCCTTCTGTGCCTGATCCCGAAAGCGTACTAAAGGACACCTTGCTGTCCATATGCTGGAAGGGCCATAAATCCTGACCAGCCAGTCCCGTCATAACAGCCAGGGCTCGACATAGCAGCGTTAGAAAAAAAAACATAAAACTAACTGAAGTAGTTAATATCCCTGCCCTTCCAATCGCGGTAGAAGATTGTAAAAACCAACTCACCATGCAACAGAACCACCCGTGGGTTGAACCACAGGGACCACCTTGCTGAGGGTTAGGTCTATCCTTCCTTTAAGAAACCGCTTTGTGGGTGAGTCCTGTCCGAAACGGACCAGACATTTAACCCTAGGACTCACCCTGAAAGTCAACTCCCAAACAGGTGTTTCAACTACCACCACGCAGAGCACAGGAATAGGGCTTTCACTCTGATGTCCGGATGAGTTTCCACCCGAGTAGGTGTCAACCCTTGAGGGCTCCAGAACACCTTCGCAAGATCAACAATACTCGAGATGCGCACCGCAGGCTGCCACTGTGTACCTCAGTTGGGGCATGCAACCTTTTCGTAGTTTTTTTTTTTTCAACATGCTGGAGCATCCATACTAACTTCTGGAAGTCAACCTAAGGAAACCCACTGTGGATCATTTCTTCGTACAAAAGAGGGACCGCCACTTGCCTAGTCTTCGTCCTCCCTGCGTTGGCCACAGTGTCATGCCCCGGCGTTTCCAGCTCTGAACCACGAGGAGGTGGAGATGGACTTGAGTGGGAGATGCTACAATGTCATCACCACACCATTGCGGTTGAGGTATCGACAAGGGTGAAGGGCAGACATGACTAGAGCACAGTTGATGTTTCGCATATTCCGCACCCGACATCCACTGACAGACGCTGATTCTAAGAAGAGGGTGGCCACTTCTCAGCGGTTCCCTGCTCGCTGAGCTCCCCAGCAAACCTACTTCCCCCTTGCACTCACTAAAGTGCTGGATACTAGATCCTTCTGCCTTACCGCCACCTTGCCCCTCAGGGACGGTGAGGATAACAGGTCAGTACGAATCAACGGCCGAATGCCAGTGCGGAAGATACGGGAATACCACGACCGAACCCACTGGTCAACTCCAACATCAGCCGCACGTTTCCTACTTGCGATAATCATGAGCTACACCATCGAGAATGGAACCTGGATCACCATGTTGGAAGACAAAGAATGACTGTGGATGACTTGTATGTTGACAGGTGAGAGGTAAAGGACTGGACATGCCTCTTGTGATACGAGACTACAACCTCATCAGATGGACAGGAGCGAATGGCTACAGAACATCACATTATCCTTACTCCGAGGAGATCATGGACTTCTCCGACCAGCAAGGCATCGTCATTATCGACGAATGTCCCATAGTCAACGCAAAGTACGTACACGCATAACATATATTTAAAAATTGATATTATAATATTATGCATACGTCATTTCATCTTCAGTTAACGACATATTTCCGAGTGAATACCTATATTCAAGTCAAAGGATTATTTATGGTTATCAAAATACGTACAGTATTTTTAATAGTTAGATAATAAAATAAGGTGTCAATTTTTAAAGGAATCTTCGTCCACGAAACAGATATTTTGGAAAAACGACATTTTTTAAATTTTTATTTATTTGGACGCTATATGTGTTCTCGAACAGCACAACGCCTTGGTTGAGGAACACGAGGAAAGAGGGTAGGTGTCAGCCAGGGTCTGTTTTTAGAAACAATCCCAGCATTTGCCTGGAGTGAATTTGGAAAACCCTGGAAAATAAGTTAGAATGGTCGGATCCAAGGATCGAACCCGAACATCCTGAATGGGAGGCGAGGGTTTTACTACTGCTCCACCACGCTCGGTTATTTAAGTTTAAAATATTTTTTTTAACTCTCATACTATGTTTCATTCAAAATAGTTGGTGTTTTTTGTAATGTTTTCAACAGTGATAGTGTTACTTTTGCTGTAAATGAGATTTTAAGTTTGTCCAAGTGTCACTTTGGAACTGGTATGGGGGGAAAGTGCTGTTTTGGAACTGTTTTATTGGACAAGTGACCCTTGTTTCTGGGAAGTTGTGGGGCCGTGGTAGCCGAGTGGTCAGACCATTCGCCTCCCACCAAGACGATCCGAGTTCGATTCCCGGTGGGGTCGGTTCCCGGATTTTCGCATTTGAGAATCGTGCCGGACGGTGCCGTTAGTCTGCGAGGATCTCCCGTTTACCACCGCTCTTTCATTCCGGTATTACCCCATACCCACCCCATACTCACCTCATATCACCCCTCACCAGTGCTAAAGACCTAGATGTTAAGCGCTAACCAAAATCATTCACTCACTCACCTTGGAAAGTTGTATATATTTTAGTAAAGAACATTATGGTATGAGTAAGAGCAAGAAACTTGTAGAGAAATCAATGTTTAATTCATATTCAATTAAGGAATTATTCCTCCAGGTAGTTACATAATGTCACTCTCAAAACTTGTAGACGGCTGTGGTTTACCCATTTTCTGATAAATCTTAACTTAATGCAGCATTGATTTAATAATAAGGAAAACTGCAGTTACATTGACGGCAAAGTTCATCACTTTTTTTGTTTTTATGAAAACAAATGCTTTCCTGAGCGTTGAAGGCAATTGTTTTCATTTCTTATATTTTAGGACTCTGCCAACGTAAGCAAATTCAATGTAATTTTCAAAGATAATATATTATTTGTTTATGCTTATTCTAAACCTAGCGTGTCGAACACACATAAGGATTGGACACTGAACAGTTTGGAAATTAATGAATGCACTGTATAGGCCCTGGTATTGGACAAGATTCAATTCACTATTATAACATTTCTGCACTCAAGTGATTCACCAACCATCTTGATTGTTTTATTACTTTCGTAATTACCTTCTCGGTAGTACTGGTTATTCACGTAGTTTCTGATCGCTTCACTTCGGCATTGAACCTGTCCACAATGCGAGCTCATAGTTTTAGCCACTGACTATTGGTTAAAAGAATTGTGCAACAACTTGTTTAGTGGCTTACGTAAACATCTGCAAATCTGCTTCATGGTTAGGGATAGGATGATTTTAACTGTCAACATCTTGGCGTTCTATCCGAAAATCACAGACGTGTGATTCAGCAGTAACCTTATTCTTTATAGTACAGTCAAATGAGCGATGCCTTCGCAGAATACACTCTGCCGATCACCATGAAGCAGATGTTCAGGTAGGGCACTGAATCAAGCTAATGCACAGTTATTTCAATTAAGAGTCAGCGTCCGTACTCATAGATTGACCCATTGTTTCACTTATTGAGCTGTGTGCTAGATTGCATCGGTGTTGTTTTTACTAATAGTACAGTTTTCTGCTTCCAAGCCTTACCACTAGAAGTGCAATCTAAAAAGGTAGATTTTTCAGGTACTGTATCACATTTTAGTGGGATGTTCTCTTAAACTACTTAACTACATCTGTACTGACATAGGCGTCACTCACAATAGTAGAGAATGTAACAAAACATATATTTTATTATTACTGCTGTGCTTAGCAAATTTGTAAATGTATGTATTTTAAATATCTTCATTAAAAAAGTGATTACATTTTTTCCCCTATCGCTAGCTCCTTTCTTCGTTCCGCCATCTATGTAGAAAAGGACTATTCGCCACCATTTGTACAGTTCTTCGGTTGTTTCTACTCCATGTACAATTTACACAGTAATACCACCTATAGCATCACGTGTATTATTTTTAAATCAGAGACGGCAGTACTCCGCAGAGAATACTTAGACTTTTATTGGTTTTTCACACGTTTAGGGCTTTAAATACGTTTCACTACTGTCGGTAGGTCTTATAATCATTTTTTTTCAGTACGTGTTTGTAAATTGAAACGAACCACTTTTTAACCTTGTGTAACTTTGTGAGATTTCTTGTGTAATTATTGGAAAATGCTATTCTTATTTAACTTTTATAGAACTTGTATGTTTATAGTAGTACGTGAAGAATACTATTTAATATTTTTTAACTTTACTCCAACTTAACAAAACCACTAAACCATCATCTCACCCTAGTCACAGCACGTCAAACTTCGGCACTGTACTTTCCTAGACCCAGTATTTTCTTGTGTCTAGAATGTTTCTTATTTTAAACATTTTGTGCAATGTAAAATTTATTTTACCCGCGAATTGGGTATTCAAATATCGTACATACACGAGGCTATTGAAATTTAAATATTTTCCTGCGTGTGATCGTTAAATAACTTTTTATCAGTAGAAGTGTCACGAGAGGAACATTTGCGGAAGGGGGGTGCGTTGTCAAAACCACATTGGGCTCATTTTAGACGGCCCAAGTCTGGGAACCTTTCGAATGGCTGTCATAAAACCACACAATTTATGAGAGGTTTTCTTTTCATAGCCTGCAGACTGGCTACATTAGCTGAAAATATGCCTGCAACAAAATTCAACAACACCGTGACATTCTTCAGTACCGATGAGCTTGCACTAGTAAGAAGGAAGTGTTCCTTACGATTATGACGATAGTATCGGAAGACTAGATGAGAGAGTTCTATCACCACAGTAGAAGTTCTACAATCGAGTGACAGATACAAACATCGGCGATTCGGTCTATGAACATGCACCAGCTGTGTGGGAAAAATTCGCAGTGTCTGCCAGAAACGTATGGACTGGACTGTGTGATTATTGTAAATTTATTCGGGTATGTTTTCAACGTAAGTTAAAGGTGACTGCAGTGAATCTCGAAGCTCTGACAGATGATGTCTGTGCTGTATTTCTGAGAGATGCGTTCGTAGGAGGGGGGAGGGTGTGGCCCAATGTGTGAAGCGACACTGCGTTTCAAACAACATCTACGGTAACGAGAGATACAGCCCTACTCAGCCAACTATATTTCAATAGTACCTAGACACCAAAAACTAGTATGACTGGGTGATGATTCTGTTTCTGTATAAAAGGCATTTCAAAATGGTCCAGTACAAATCTCAAAGTCTTAAATACACCTGACATCATCCTGTGGGATACATTACCGAATGTGATGTAACGTATCCACCAGAAATACATAAGGAACACAAAGACCTGCCATGTTTGCCGATAAACAAATATCTTCCAGGATTTTCTTGACGAAACTTATTAATACGTTGTGTGATTCTTTCTTGTACGTGTGATTTAATTTCATGAATGTAAATAAACGATTGCAGGAAAGTCCTCTCAGGATACATTTCTTCAATTAAATGATTTATAGAGAGACGAGTCATTTTAAATAAGCAAAAGTTCAATGAAAACGTAATGCAACAAGATATGTAGGGCACATTTTAAGTTTGACCACACGCAAATATCAACAACTACACTTCGTACATACAATCAATTTCACCACATATATGTACATTATTATTTTCATTTTTCAAATTAACCAAAACGTATTCTTATACACATTGCAGAACATTCTTTGATCAGTCTAATTAATAAATATCAATAGTTTGTTATCTGTATCTGCAAGAATTCAGATAACTTTACAATATGGAATTGTATGCCTATTATTCTGATGTTGCAAAATTCAGATCAAAGTTTTCGACTTCCTAAAACGTCGTACATCTGCCGAGGTTTCACTCGTTGATCGATATTCTTCGCGGCTGGCATCGTTTTAACATACGCTGCAGGATAGTCCAGGATCACCGAAAAAGTTAATTAATTCCGGATCCAGATGCCACCAATCATTAAGACAACAGGTGGGGCCGTGGCGGCCAACTGGGGCCGACCCCCCGTGGCTCAGTTAGTTGAGCGGCCGGCTTTGGTGCGGGGGGTTCTGGGTTCGATTCCCGGGTCTGGCTGGGTGTAAATTTGTGTTTGTCCATTTGGTCTCAAAAATTGTCGTTATACAAATTGTTTCACGAAAAGTACTGGGGGTCACTCAAATTAAGTCACATTAAAGGGGGGAATGTTTGGTGCAGTGATGGTGGGGAAGCTTCCGCATCGCCACTGCACCAAATATTTTATTTAAAAAAAAAAAAAAAATTGGTCAGACTTCTCGCTTCCCACCAAGGTGATCCAGGTTCGATCCCCGGCGGGGTCTGTCCCCATATTTTGACATGTGGGAATCGTGCCGGACGATGTCGCTGGCCGGCGTGTTTTCTCAAGGAACTCTTGTTTCCACCTGAAATTCTCATCCCTGTGCTTCTCCGTTGTCTATTAAATTTGTAGCGCTAAATTTAGACTTGCAGCGCCTTGGCTGTATGGTAAATGGGGAAGTGATGGGGTTAGGTTGGTTTTCAGTAAAACGTGTTGTCAAAGTGTAACACGAATGACGTTTCCCAAGGAAAACATAGATAATTACACAAGGTAAAGCAAGTTTCGTCACTACTTACGAACGTCTACCAGATAAATATTCACGAGTGAAACATGTTTGAAGTCCTTAAAGTGTTAAAAGGTAATAAAAGTGTAAAGTATTATTTGCCGAGCACTGTCACATCTGGTTGAAAAAAAAATTCACATAATCCAAGAGGAGAAGGAAATAATATGTCAGCTTCTACATGGGGTAAAAACTTTCGACTCATTACGAAAAAACTATGAGAGATACACAAATTACCTAAGAGGAAGATTTAATCACAATTAATGTTTAAAATAAGAAAAAAATATCTGGTACAAATATAAAAATAAAAAAATACGTTGAAAACTGAGGTGACCGGCGCCCTTAATGTATGGCCTGCAGCCAGCTCCTGGAGTTTGTGTTAGAAGGAACAAAACTATAGTTCTTTGCCGACCTCCGTAATGTGGTCGGTTAGGCACCGGTGCGTAGTGCGAGGGGTCCTGGGTTCGAATCCTGGCTCCAGCATGGCTGATGTGTGTCCTTTCATCTCACCCTCATCAGCTCGTAAGATCTGGTTGTTGAAAGGCCGTAAATCCTCTCACCTCATTGTACTAGGTTTCGCATTTTTTTTTATTTTTATTTTTTTTTATTTTGCCTGAGCGAGTCATAAATTCTTCACCTCACAAGCTACTAAACGATGAGGGTTTTCATGACACAGCGCCTTCAACGTCAATATTTACTGAAAAGAGAGCATGGATAGCAGTTTGCCATTCATTGCCACACACAAACATAGTGTCAATAAATAAATGGCACCATGTTTATTGCTGTATCGCACTATTGAAAATGTTTTCTGTCAAAATTGCCAAGTGTTGGAGAAAGTATAAATACTTTCTTAATTTTCACTACAGCATAAGAAATTCTTTTTTAGGTTAGTAAATTTCTTAAGGATTGATAAAACTGGACGTGGCTGACTAAGTGTTAATTATCTCAAGTCGTTCAGGGTAAGGTTAATTCTACTACAGGTTAGAAAGATCAGTGTTATAAGTTTGTCACAAGGAAAATTTCTGCCGCTTGAGCGCTGGTATCGGTAAAGGGTGCAAACTGACCAATCACAGAGCTATGTTAAAATTTACGGTACAAAATTGGTTATTTAAAACGCAAAATACGTTTTTTTTTTTTACTTTAAATTTAAGTTAAATGTTGTTGAGTGTGTTGTTGCTCTCTCAGTGTAACCCCGTGAGTATGCATACTTTTTGTACAGTCATCAATAAGAAGATACAAGTGTTCTTTGATTGCAGTTCGTATTCGGACGAGCTACTGAAGAACCACAAGAGGTCTCTGACGGAGCTGATACGTCGAGACAAGAACCGTCCCTCAGTCGTCATGTGGTCTGTGGCCAACGAGGCAAATACTCACGTCGAGAATGCTGTCGCCTACTTAAAGTAAGATATTAAAAATTACATGCGTGTTTGTGAGTATATGGGGTGTGTCTGAGATGTGTGCGGTATGTGTTGAGATTTGTGTGGTGTTGTTGTGGGGTGTTGGTGCGTATGGCGTAATGTTTGTGGGTGTATAATGCGAGTGTTGTGTTGGTTTACGTGTGGTTGGTGTGGTTGAGGGGATATGTGGGGTGAATGTGACAGATAAATGCTTTACACTAGTCTAGAAGATTTTGTGGGTTCACTGTATTGTAGACAAGACTCCGCAGGCTTATGCATATTATTGATTTACCTGTTCATTATTTCACTGTGCTTTACTTTCGAGTAAAAGAATATATATATATATATATATATATATATATATATATATATATATATATATATATATATATATATATA